>JAULBM010166949.1:0-17921 GCA_032357055.1 Geukensia granosissima | reverse complement strand
TCAAGAGGGAGACGTTAAAGACGCCCCGTGTTTAGGAAATGCCACGTCTTAAGCACGTTAAAGACCCCTTGTAGCAGCTCATTTTGAGTGGTCAGTAGGCGGCCAGTTACTTTGCTAAATTTTCCGCCCCTATCCAACCCGCTATTTTTCCAGTGGCAGTCTAAAAGTCCCTTCCTTACCGGTCCTTTGCTCACAGTCTACATAATGATTTATTGTTTAACTTGGTTTCGTCCTGAATATGCATGAAATAATTGCCACTGGACGTTAAACAACAATCAATCAAAAGTTAGTGTTGTCAGTTGCGGACACTTAACTCTTCGACGAAGCAAATTAATTTTTCATTTCAAAGAGAAGTTAATAGAGCAATTTATATCGCAATTACACCTTTAAATGTACTAAACTAAATAAGCGCATTTTTACTTAAAGTGATATAATGATTGATTGATTGTTCTTTAACGTCCAGTGGCAAATATTTTATGCATATACAGGACGAGAACAAGTTTTAAACAAATAAATTAGGAGTTCTAATTCCTGACAGAGAAACCGAGCAACCGGCTACTCCCGCCCAACCAATGGACGCCCCTTTAGCAGGTGAAACCGAACAGCCTATTTATATACCCCGGCCGCCCGGGGGGTGGGGTGATGATAACAGGGGTCACAAAAATACTGAACCAGCAAAATGTAAAAAATGTACTACCAAACAAAAACACTGAGAAAACTCGAAAATCTCAAGAATAATGTTAACTAGATGGGCAGACCAAGTACAGATATGAAATGTGAAGGGATTAAACTAGGTTACTGGATATTTACCCCTTACAAATCTAGACCATAATTTAAAACAAACTAATTGCAGACTAATCTAACCAATATGACGATGAAGGGGCCGGGGCTTCTATGAACTTTGCAATGTCAAATTTTCAATTCAGTTGTAGAAACATTTCAGCTTCATCTCGGATAAGAGGGTATACAAGATATTCTACAACATGTGATTGCTTTATGGTTTCCATGGGTGACAAACAAGCTAACGAAACAAGCTATTGAATTAATTAACCAATAAGGAATTTCCATGTAACAGACGACAACGATTAGGTTCCCTTTGCTGTTATCAAGTCACTGTTTACCATTTATGTCTTAGATATCACCTAATTTGGTTTCAAATGTTCTGTCTTAATTTCTGATATTTTACTATCATGCTATCGATAAGTCGACCCCTTTTACACGCAAACTTACATTAATTATTGATAGAACATTTCACCGATTCTCTTTTAATAAAATATGTACCATTAGGTCAGACCATGAAATCTCAGAGTGTGACAGCTGATAAAATATTTTTTTTTTGTTTCGGATCATTTATACCAAGTAATTGACATTTTATGATCAATTATATGTAATCTGCTGAAACACCTAACGTTTCGATTAAAATCAATTTATCCTCCTGTATTACATAAATAGGAACTTAATTATTTAAAGATTCTGATGGTGTGGAAGTTCTGTGGAAATAAAACAAAAGAAAAATTGCAGTGCATTTTCACCTTAAAAATGTCATGTTTATCCTTCAATATGAACTCTTTTCTATACTACAAGTACTAAAAAATGAATGGCAAATAGTGGCTGCTACACTTTGCACCAATTAGAGACATGCTTCATACCTCGAAAACTTTTTGCACAAAGTCAGTCTAAAAATCTGAAGTTTCGTCAGGTACTAGTACAAAATGAAAACTACAGACAAGGTGTTAAAAGAGGACGATTAAACCACCAAATTTGATTCCAATGACCAATCCCATTTCAGAAAATTGATCCATAGATCGTTTTGGTTAAATTTCTATCTTAAAAAGCTAAAAATCCTTGAAAGACTTGGGTGCTTATACATAATAGATTATTCCACTTAAATTTTTCTGTATTATTCAAGCAGGTTTGTAGAAAATCTAAAAGAAAGTATACTCTAGTCGACGGAACACAAATGGATAATGGACGTCATATAACGACAAGAAGAGGTGTGCTAATTATCTTTTTAAATTGTTTTATTGTTTTTAAACTTAAAAGGAAAAAGTCTCTGTAACAGCAGTGAATTTGTGACATTTGTCAATCATTCAATTGTTAAATCGTAAAAAGTTATTTCAAAGCACAACCAAAATAATCCATCAAGTTATGTTGTACAACATAAGACTGGCAGTTCGAATTAAAGTATAGACATTTGAGATGGACTTTAATCAACTCACAGATAAGAAAATTCTGTTAAAAATCGCACGAACGGAAAACACAAGTCATAAATTGGAACGTTATACTTAAATATATTTACTGTGGTGGAAAACTGCCTACTTGTTCGAATAAATACTCAATGTTTTGGTCGGGATTTAAAAATATATGTATAACATTGTCAGAGTTCCTTTTTCCTGAGGATTGCAAATACAGAAAGTTAATAAAAACGAATTTATATCTCACCTTAGCTTTTGCCATTACTTGGCGTCCGTCGTCTGGCGTCCGTCCGTCGTCGTAACCTTTTCTTTAAAGCTCTTCTCCTCGGAAACCACTTGGCCAATTTGAACCATACTTGGCAGCAATTGTCCTGAGGTAGTCCTCTTTCAGAATTGTGTCCGATAACCCCGACCTTAAGACAAAATGGCCGCCAGGCTAAAATGGAAAAATTTGGGATGAAATTTGAAAAATCTTCTCCTCTGAAAGTATTCAGCCAAACTTAGCCAAACTTGGCTTGAATGGTTCTTGGGTGGTCCTTTACTAAAATTGTGTCCATTGACCCCGACCCCCAAACAAAATGTCCGCCAGGCTAAAAAAAGGGGGGATGATTTTCAAAAATCTTCTCCTCTGAAACTACTTTGCTGATCTTAACCAATCTTTGCAGAAATGATCCTTGGATGGGATCCTTCCTAAATTTTGTCTGTCATTACTGCCCGCCTTCCTAGATGGCTGCCGTTACTTAAAATAAAAAGGGGGGTGGCATATTTTAAAAATCTATGTGTCTGGAACTATTGAGCGAATTGCAAACAACTTTGGTGAAATGGTCCTTAGGTGGTCCTCTTACAAAATTGTGTCCGGCATCACCCACCAAGCAAGATGGCCGCCACAACCGAACTTAGTTTTACATAGGACCCACTTGGAAATTCATTTGAAAATCTTCTTGTCTGAAACTACCAAGACAATTGCAATCAAGCTTTGGTGGAGTCCTTAGATGGTCCTCTACCAAAGTTGTGAATTCACTTGAAAAACTCCGAGCAGAAATTAGATAAAGTGCACTGGGTTGATCTGCGTGACACATCATTGAAAATAATTCTAACAGATGGACATTTATATTCAGTGATGTTATTCCTTAAACGTCTCATTTCCTGAACTTTCCCGTCCATTTCATTTATAAGCAAATCTGTTTTCTTAAATGTCTTTTATTATGTGTTAGTCGTGCATTCTTTTTAACTTAACGGACTAAGTATTTATCGGATTATAAATTTACATAATACTCAAACTTTATCCTTTTATAGTTATGCGTTGTCCCCTTAATTGATCTCATATAGAATAGAACTGTTTCTAGTTTGAAATACACTTTTTCCTGCAAACCTGACTAGACATATTTTCGAATAAAAAGGCATAATTTGATAAATCTGAGAATATTGTCATTTCTAACTCTAAAAAAATCAGCCCGAACTGTTTTCTTTTCAAAATTTTGTCAATCAAATTTGACCTCTGGTTTCAAAAACACGGATTTAATGTACAGATTTTATATTTATCATATTTAGAGGATTAATGTTTTCTTCTTTATATATAGTTTTACCCCACCTATTAAACCTGCTTTAGTTACAGAATAAAAATAGCTGTATAATATGATACTTAATAATTAACGAAACCATTACGCAAATATTTTAAATGTTGAGGTGTTTTTTTAGCTCACCTGACCAAAAGCCCATGTGAGCTTTTGTCATCACTTGGCATCCGTCGTCCGTCAATAAACTTTTACATTTTCATCTTCTCCTCTTAAACTGCTAATCCAAATGTAACTAAACTTAACAGGAAGCATTTATGGGAAATCCTGTACAAAGTTTCCTCGTTCCGTCCTGATCAGATAAAAACATGGTCGTCACGGATGATTCTTGTTTCTGATTGTCTGATACATTAAAATATCTTCTCCTCTGAATCTACTTGGCCATATTGATGAATATTTGGTATATAACATCTATGGAAGGTCCTTTTTAAAGTTTCCTCATTTCGTCTTGATTGGCTTAAACATTAAAAATCTTTTCCTCTGAAACAGCCGTGTTAAATGGATGAATATTTTACGTGAAGCATATAAGGAATGTCTTTTATGAAGTTTCCCCATTTTGTCTGGATCTGATGAATCTAGTGTCTTATTCGTTGATACATTAAAAAAGTCTTCTCCTCTGAAACCGCTTTGCCAAATGTATTAATATTTGAAGTGGAGCATCAGTGGAAGGTCTTTTAAGAGGTTTTATCTCAATCGGACAAAAAACATGGCCGCCATTTAGGACTCTTGTTTTAGGCTGAACGGCTAGGTTAAATGGATTAATATTTGATATGGAGCATCGGTGAAAGGGCCTTTTTAAAGTTTACTCATTTTGTCCTGATCTGAAACTAAACATGGCCGCAACGGATAATTCTTGTTTCTGACTGGCTGAAATTGCTTGGTGAAATTGAATGTAGAGCATCAATGGAAAGCCCTTTACAAAGTTTCCCATTTTGTCCCAATCGGACAAAAACAAGGCCACCAGACAATCTTGTTTCTGATTGGCTGATTTATTTAAAAAGCTTCTCTTCTGAAACTTATTTACCAAACGCCAGGTGAGAGATACAGGCTCAGCCTCCTCAGCCTCTAGTTTGAGGTCAGTAAATCTTGTTGTCACTTGTTTTATTTTTTTATGGTCTGCGTACCTGGTAACCCAACATATACAACCATTATACTTTGATATTGACACCAAAGGAGACGATTCTGAACTTGCTTCTTTATTCTGGATACCAAATATAAGTGTCCTTATAAAGAAAGATATAAAGTGGGTGCATCCAGGTGCTTCACAAAGAATATCTAAATAACTTACAGTTGTAAAGAAGGCCTTCAAAAGGCCTCTGATAATGCGTACTCCACAGCTGAATAAAACAAATAAGAATATTTAAATATTGAGAGATCTGCTTCAATACCTCAAATTATACAACACTGTTGACATATTCTCGGATTGGCGTTAACCTGGATAAGAATTAAAGGATTAAAGGATTCCACAACGGGTGTTGCGTGCAAGACAAGGAATGCTACCCTTCATGAGCACCTGATGCCACTCCTGTTTTGTAAAGGAGTTCGTGGATTCCAACCCTTTGTTCCTTCTGTTTTCTTTTTATCTTTTAGTTTGTTTCAAATTTGTCTTGTCTCTTTGCGCTTTTGATCTTTTACATGGGTATTCTACAAGGGGCATGTATCGAAATCAAAAGTAAAATCTTATACAGCTGTTTTTTTAATTTGGTTTTTATACCGTTCTATCACTCTAATGACCAGGTTAAGGGAAGTTTGCGTACTCAAAAAGATGTTTAACCCCGCCACATACCTAATGTGCCTATCCCAAGCCAGGAACCTTTATCCAGTGAATGTCGTTGTTTTTTCGTTCAAATGTAAATTTCACATTGTGAACGTATCTGGCTGATAGTTGTTCGATTTGAATATAATCCCTTTTTATTTTGGGGTTTTTACTGCTGTCGAAGGATGTGGATATTTGCCTATTAATTATTGACAGCTATAAGGCAACCTGTAAAAGTTTGTAACTTGCACGTTTTTGATAACTGTCTCATCGACAGTCATACCACATCTCCTTTTTGTATATTTGTTGTAGCAATTATTTTGATTTGATTTATGATCAAGAAACCAAACTTCTATCGCACAATGATTACGAACGGAAATGATTTGTTTTGCCAGACAATTCAAATCACTGCATAATAACTACTAATATAGCTCAACCAAATAAAACCTTTTATTGAAATCAACTGAATAGCAATGCATATAAGAATTTTCATTTACAAAATCTTCGGCAATCAGTTAATATAAATCCCAACAAAAATTCATAGTCGTTTACACCAGTAATGTGTTATTTCTTGTTAAAATAAAACATGAAAATGAAAAGATAAGGGATAAATGTCAGAGAGACTGCATCCAAACAAGAGAAAAAACAAAGGAATTTACAAACCTAGAGGTCTCCACAAGGCCTTCAACAAGGGTGGAATACCACTCCTTGTGGAATACTCAAAATTGCCCCACATAAAAAATCGTCTAGCGTAAAATAATACTGCTCTTACCTGAATATTATCAAAATGTACGTTTAACAGAACAATTAACAGAAAGACAAACCACTGACCACAATTCCTGACTTGGGATAGGACGGTGGGGTTAATTGTATTACTTAAATAATCTATAAAAATTATTTTGCATATTGTTGAAGTTCACAGGTACATGTAGATGTAGTTATTATCTTGTAATAATGGTTCATGTAATATTTGAAGATTATATTTTAGCGAAGCAAACTTGGTAAGACCGGTAGTATTAAATAGGTCGCTTCAATAAACAATGGAGCCTGTATTCACTCCTTGGTTCACCATTGCTTAGATTAAGCAATGCGGAGGATGCATGTCATTTAAAGTAAAAATTTTATGTTAGTTTAATTGACGGATAGAATTATGAATGAGATGTACTTTCCAAAGAGTGACTTTTTCTTACTTTTAAATGAATGAAGAATATGAAGAACCATAGAAGCTAATAAAAATTTATGAACAGAAGAGAAATGATCAACAAAATGAAACTAAAAATATTTACACAAAACAATCAGTGAATTAAAAAGCTTGGGTAACAAGAACCCTACAAAACAAAGGTAAGTTAAGTTGCTCCGGAAATGTAAACCAGTGGTTAGACACAATCGGTGATATTCGCAACCGGTATTGAAACGACAGTGGGAAATATCCGTTGTCATATATAAATCTATATTTCGTACCGGTTAAACAAAACAAGAGGGCGACCGATTTTCCTGAGGGATGACTGTACATTAGTTATCCTTGGCAAAGTAGATTTTCGTTAGCAGGAACTCTATCAATAAAGCCGTGATATTAAGTGTAACACATAGAGTAGCGTATCAACATAGAAATATATAATCTTAATGCGGATGCCGCTAGAATGTTGCAACACATGATCGGAAAGTTTACAATGAGAAAAACGTTCTTCGTGCAATGTGCATTTGATAAATTAATGCAACGGTGCTTTAGCGGCAAATTTGTCATGCATATTCAGGACGAGAGCAGGTAATTATGAGTGATGATGAATGAATCCTGGTGTGTACTAGACCAACACGCTGAGCCGGATTTTTAATGTGCTAGCTTACGAAAGCAACAGTCCATAGGATGACGTTCCACCCAGGCACATAATTCTGACTCTGGGCCGACCGGTCTTTTATCTTACTCCTAAATGCTGCGTGCTTAGCGGAGAAGCAGCAAATGTCAATTTTAATGTCTTTGGTTTGACCCGGTTGGGGATCCAAACCCACGACCTTCCGCACTCGAGGAGGGGCACGCTAACCATTACACCAATCGTTTGCATTTGATAAATTTAACTAAGATACATAAAGCTATATGAACTGACCTATGCTTAAATGAGGCAAGTCATGATAGCCATGTTAAATTTTGAATTCACAAAAAATCAGGTTAAGTAGAAGAAAATTCAAAAATGTATGAAAAAAAGCAAGAAATACAATTAATGAAACAGCTTCCCACTGGCAGAGCTTTGAAACATTTTACAATAAGATCGAGTTATGGTGTCATGTTAAATTGAGTTAGACGGACGACCAGTTTTCCAGCAGACGATCGACATTCAAATGAGCATTAAGTATGCTCCTCTCCTGGTCGATCTGTTCCATCATCTATTTACGACTGGTTCGTAAAGAGCAATTTCAGAATTTTAGTCAGAAAGCTAACCAAAATGTATCCAATACAATGACTTTCTCATCAGAGCTTAGTTGTTGACACAGACTGCTCAAAACAGGTAAACGTTGCTTATCACTCCTGAATTTTTACGGTTGACAGTTTCATCTTGTTGGGCGGTATGGATTATTGTTTTTTTCAGAATAGTAAAGAGTGGTTGTGTAACATTTTAACAGGTTGGGAGATTTTTACATATCGGATCTGCGCTATAATTATAACGCTTAAAGCAGACTATCCAAGAAACATCCCCTTAATGCAGGAATTAAAAGAACATAACGGTTTTTGACAAGAAGACCTTAATCGAACCCAAGAAAAGTCTTAAACTAACTCAGTCATAGCGACCATATAGAATTTCTGATTCGCAAAAAATAATTTTTGGTAGTTTTCCATCCATAACGAAAAAATCAATTAATTTTAAATTTTCTTACAAGAAGGCTTTTGCCCATAATTGCAAGAGGTTCCTTTATTAAACTGAGTCTAATCGTTGCGAGCAATTTGAATTTGCGATCAACGTGAAAAATAGAACCATCAACGAAACATTTCTACAATGCAAGAAACTCAATGACAGTTTTTTTATGAAGACATTTTGGTCAAAATTAAATCAGTGTCAAAAATCGTTAGTGGTAGCGGCTATTTAGTTATAATTTACGAAAAAAGAACATTATTATTGTGCAGTATATTTAATAAATGAAACAATAAGCACAATAACACAAGTCAATATATGGCTGTTCGTGCTAAATTTCCAAACTGTACAGAAATTAAATTTTGGTAGCAGACAATCCAATGACCATTCCTTTGACACTTTAATTAACATATAAATTTCCAACAAGACAAGCCCTAAAGACGGCCGGGTATAGAAAATGGCCGTTCGGTTTCTCCACCTACAGGTAAAACTGTATTTTAGGTCGTTCGTTCGTTCTTTTGTGTAAAAATACTCAGATCAGCTACAAAATTAAAGGTTTGGAAATGACCATCAAATCAGCATTCCTTTAAACCAAAAATTCTAAAAAAAGTTCTAAAGCAATGAAAATCTGTGCTCTTATTAAAATTTTCGTTCCTTAGTATTATTTCTTTAAAGAGGATTTTGAACAAGGTGTGACTTCCCATTTCGATTTGTTTGATTTTGTGTGCTCCTTTCCTACGAAAATGTACATGTACTATCCTCCTTGAAATGTAAATATAACATACAAAAATATTCCATAATTATTCAAAATAAGGAATTTTGTGCATTTAAAATTAATTTCAAATTTTGTTAGATATTTGAACCCTACATGAAACGTTCCTGTGAAGCAAAAAATTAAACTCAAAAAACGGTTTCTGACAATAAGGGCTTTAACAGAAATTTCCATACGGTCAAATAAAGTTCTTGTCGCATTTTTTCTTTTGCCTTTTCTCTATTTTATTTATTTTTAAGGTTTGTATCAGGATTCTTTTTCGTAATACAACGAAAACACCCTGTTATCCTAAGTACGTATCGGACAAAAAGCACAGGATGGCCTTTTGGTGACACACTATTTGAGGGTGGTATGTCTAGGGGCGACAGACCGCTGAGAAAAATGGAGGACCTCTCTTTTTAATTATGAGACTTTCGATTGTTGATCTTCCGCGTTGTATTATTATTATTATTTTTTTTGTTGATGCATTTTTGCTTTAATTTTTATGTATTTGTTATTGTTTCAGTACCGTGCAAGCTTAGTAATGTAATGCCTTACGGATTGTTAAAACCTGAGTATTCAGAATATGTATTTGAATTGTATGTTTTTGTGAATTGATGTGAATCTCTGTAAGAAAATTTCTTTAACATATCTGTAGATATATAAGACCTATCCCATGGAAGCAACAGGAATATAAGAAATCCGTAATGAAGCCATTTGATCGCCGGTCGCGTAGTCAGAATTGCAAGTATTAGGTCAAATATGACAGTTGCCTACACCTTTTTGTAAAACCAAAACCACTCAAAACCTGAAAACTATAACGGAGCATCAACATTGATTACCTAAATAGCAAATACATTTCCTGCAAACTTCGCTTTATCTTTTTTGAAAACATTAATTGATAAAGGACGAGGGTCGTTAAGGCCAATTTTTGGCCCAAACATTTGGCTGAAAAATTAAAATATGCTTTTTGTATTAAAAAATGTCTATAAAAAGAAAATCCAACATAATTCTTAGTTTAATGGGTTCTACCACTGTCACACGGCACATAGAAGTTGCTTAAAATATTAAAATGCAAAGAAATTATTTCATTTATTACATTATTTAATACATTTTTGTCGATTTTAATATAGATCGCACTAAGACATCACAACCAAACTTTGCACAATTAAAGATCAATCAAGTACAAATGTTTATTTAAAATATCTTTGTGATTTTTTGGTGCGATCATATCTAGTTTGACCAAAACACATCTAAAAATTCAGTATTTTTACAAAAATGTTACATATTTGTTGAAACAGTCAAATATACACTTTCGTTTTGTCGAAATGACGAAAAGTATATAAGAAAAAGAAATGAATTATTAAAAGACGATTATTAAACAGCATTTTTACAACAAATTATTATTGTGTAACAACATCTTGAATTTGTGCCAAATATGGGGTTAACGTACCTATTCCTTTGAGAAAAAGGTTTTTTTTTCGTTTTTTCGCCAAAAATAAAAGTAATTAAAACCGGTCACATAAGTTTAATATCCTTTAACTAAAGCAAAAAGGACGAGTAAAACTGCAAACGTTGAAAGAAAGTCAACGTTTTTAAAAACGCTAAATAAAAATGTAGGACATTGACAAATGTGCTATCAAACTGCAGCTAGCGACTGTGAATTGATTGATTGTTGGTTGTTTAACTTATAGTGGTAAATAGTTCATGCAAATTCAGGATGAAAACAAGTTTTACAATTATTTAAATTATCGAAAGTGGAGGTGTGGTGGACACAGCAGCGCTGACTAGGATCCACAGCGGCTTTGAATTGAATACAATAATGATATTGAATGTTCCATTCCAGAAATCATTTTGTCTGATGTATTATCAAGAAAAATACAGACACATTTCCAACACACAATGATTACAAATATAAGAAATAAAACGCAGAAATTATCTGTTTTGCCAGACCATAATAACTACTAATATTGCTCTAGTAAATACAAGCTCTAATAAATTGAGATGAGATACAATGCATTTGGCGTAATTTAATCTCAACAAAAAGTCATAGACGTATTCGCTTGTAGTGTACTAAAATAAATGTGTAAAATGAAAAATGATAATAAAACGCCCATTTCAATAATAAAAAAGTTCAGTAAGACAGGACGTCATAATGATAATAATATGATAGAGTAGCAATTAGATTGCCAATGTGAGTTCAAACAAAAGCAGGTTGTAAAGATCTGACAATAATGTCGTATCTACAGTATATCATTTATGGTGAAATTTATATAATTGGACTGTTTCAGTGGATCTCTTTTTGAATATATTCATAAACAAAATGCACAAAGTCTCTCATTAAGTGGTACCACAAACAATGGTTCCATATGATATCATCAAAGCAATCTAATTTAACTATATTTTCCTACAATTTTGACAATTAATTATGATATAGATCAGGGTTTAAATTCAATAGGGAGTGTTTTACCTGCAAACAAAATGAAACTTCTATATAGTAAATGTGCAATATCATTCGGAACAGGATCTGCATGGATAGAAATAATTGATTGAACAAAATGCTCAGTTATTTTCACACTTCAGAAGATGGAAAATCATCAATGGCAATTAAATTAAACATGATAGAAAAACATAATACATGTAAAAATACTGAGTTAGACAGATAATCCGGGTTAAAGATGCATATACGTGTAATTTAGTTGGGGTAAATGATCGTTTAATTGATTGATTATTGTTTGCTTAACGTCCAGTTGCAAATATTTCATGCATATTCAGGACGAGAACAAGATCAACATTATTGAAATTATCGACAGTGGGGTGGGGTGGGACACAATAGGGTTACGGGTTCTGACTGCCACTGGAAAATGGTTGGTAAGGGCGAAAAAAGCATATTGTAGCGACATTAGTCTTCTCCTTTTCGAAATCCACAAAAGGGATCATTTACTCGCTTTGAGCGTGGCAGTCTCCACACAAGTCACCCACTATGGTCCACGACCAAACTAGTATGACCTTGCACCCTCACCCCCCCCCCTCCCAACGAGAGGGCTCCCCCTTTCCCCCACTTGGGATCGCGCTGGGTCAGCTCTATGGGTCTGGAGACCAACCCGGTGCATAGTGCAAGAAAATGTTGAACGGACTATAATTTGTCATGAATCAGCAAATCAACACCACATGACGCTTACAAAGCTTAACGGGCAACTGGAATCTAGAACATATGTACACTTGATATGATCAAGGCATATTTTTTTACAGTTTTCATTGATGAAGAATTATTTTGATTAAACAAATTTTATCATTTCATAATTTGCAAAAGTTTCCGTGTCAGAGTACAGAAAGAAGTGTTCTTCTAACGAACCGGAAATCCATTTGCCTAATGTCCTTCAGATGAATGGTTACAGTAAACACTATCTGCATTCGTTGATTACTGATAACAAAATTTAAAATCAAACCTAATAAAAAACTTTGTTCACTGTCCGATTAATACATCTTTCGTTCAACTAGAGTAAATTTAGTTACAATGTTTATCGTTTTAGTGAACTTTTATAGTAGACTTAATTATGGATGACTTTTATTAATGTTGATCGTATAATGAGTTCCGAAATGATGTAAACTTTAATCAGTATCAATGAAGTCATGTTAAATTGAAAGTTGAACTGAAAAAAAAACGATACTTTAAGAAATTAAGACTGGTTTAAGCAGCTGACATCCAGAATCCTAATGAATGATAGCGGTGTTGCTCGTGACAGAATTACAAGTTGTCGAGTCAAATTATTGCTAAAGGAAGACAAACGGAAGAATATCTATAGACATTTCTTCATCTCCTTGTGCTTTAGCTTATTGTATATTTTTTTGTTAATTGTACTGGTAATTACAGTAAAATGTTCTTTATCATCGATAACTATTCAGAATCTTTAACTAATTGCATGATATTTTTTTCCATAAAACCATAACACATAAAAATTAACATGAAGTGAAAAATTCGCGACTGTGTCAATGCATGTGGTTAAAGTAATAGAGTAATTGGATTTAATAAGGATAGCATTTTAATATAGTTCGTCACAGCAAAGCATTTTGATAAGATGTCCTCTTAGTTGAGTTAAATTATTGTCCTTTTTTCTGCAGTGAATTAAGTATGTAAATATTCATTTAAACCTATAATAGATTTTTCAACCGTCTAGCCAAATTGAGAAGTATAATTGTCTGTCCTCTGGCTTAACAATTTCTGTCTGCCCCTTTGTTGTCTTCGAATTTTATTTGGAAGGGGTTTGTTCGTTTTTGTTTTGTTCTTTATTATGTTAAGATCCAACTTTGCCGTCACGGCTCGGTCTAAGGTAAGCGGCACAAACTCTATTGCAATTTTTTATTGATAATGTCTTCACTTCCATTTCCGAGTGAAACAAATTATGATTTAGCAGAACGTCATTTTTGATGGTTTTATATCAGAAGAAGAAATTGGTTGTCATTTGATATTGTCTTCTTACGGTTCATAAGTAAATAAGATTGTATACGAAACGCAGACCGTCTTTATATTATAGATAAGGCAAAAAACCGAAAGATTTGTCATTTTAAACTATGACAATATCCACCATCATTCTAGCTGAACTCATGAAATTCACAATACATCCTTACAACACTGATTCATGTATTATGTGAAGTAAATATAATAATGTTGACGAGCTTTTGAAATGACGTGTATATTTTAATGATAGGGAAAATGCTTAAATTTTACAAGATATACCAATCCAAATAAGAAAAGAAAACATCCAAACTATAATTTTTAAATGAATAGCAACGAAACTGGTGCAAACATTAATAAGGTAAAATACATACAGTAAAAACTTCCAGAAAAACGTTCATTTTTGTCAGAAAAAAGCCAGAACAGCAATATCAATATCAAGAACGTAAAATGGCGATATTTCCCATGTAAATACTCGAAGTCTGTAAATGTTTTTACATAGGATAAGAACATAAATATTTAGTACTTTATCGTCAAAATATGCAGAATCTTGGACCACCTTGCAAAGTTCAAAGTGATATCTGCAATATTAAAGTAAACATAAAGTATCTAGAGTGTCCTGGTATAAAATACAAAATTATGCTGAATAAATATGGAAATGTTTTGGTATTATATATGCTAATTTCAAGTAATAATCCTCACATCAGAAGCAGCTGTGGGGTGGATCCAGGAAACATTCTTTACCCAATCACATCATGTGTCCAAAATCAGGAGTGGTCTTTGTCTGTCATTTTGTATTTATATGTTTAGATATAACGTTAAGATATGATTTACTTTTTTTGACGTATATGCCCATGTATTTTGCTTGCGGAGATCTAGGGTTCGTCGTAAAAAGTTGGATTCCAGCTTATTGAAGACCTTGTGAAGACTTCTAAAATTTCTATAATTCAACAAATTTCGTGTTTCTTACGAAGGTCTCATTGCCATTTTCTCCAATTCTTCCCTTTCGAATATGATACGGGTATTCTTTACGATCCTTGGAAATATACTGGACAAAGACGTTTGTGGCCAACTTTGTATGCAAAATTATTTGTTTTTGAAGTTAACTGTTAATGTTGATACCAAAAGAGGACCATAACTAACAATCACGGACTTTTTAAAGATAACCTATATGTACAAGTTTTCCAAGTAACTGAAGTGTTACATTTAAATTGGCACTTGTCTAGATTCAATTTATAAACTTAATCGTGATACGGGAATCCAAAACAACAAAAAAAGTTTAAAGCTGATACACAACATACACAACACTGTTTGCAGAGCTTAATACCCTGCTAGAAGCAGATCCTTTTAATGACAAAACACTCAAAATTCACATGTTGGTTTGTAATAGCGAAGTTGAGTTGCTCTGGTACACTAATACAATCTGGAAAAAGACTAACACTCGGATAGAACAATATAGATTCCATGCACGCAAAAACGTCAATGAAAGGTGTGGTCTACAAGTGTGAGAAGTTTTCCAAACCCTTTTCTCAATGTCGAGTCTGGCAATGGTCGTATACACTGTTAACATGATGAAGATGGTAAAATATGATTAATTTTGTCTAATTATCTAGTTAAAAAATAACATAATGTATCTGATATCGAGACTAAAAATAAAAACAAATATTTATTAGCCTTTTTACAGGCGGAATATGAACTGTATCACCACGTTTTTAATAGCTGAAAGAAATTCATGAAAGGAAGGAATATTGATTTATGCATTTGTCCTGTTTTGCATTGCTTGTTATATCACCGTTTAAAGTGAAATGGTGATACCTTCCCACAGAAGTGACATTTTTACATTAAATCAGAATAAAGAAACCGTGGAAAATTTTTCTCGCATTGTTATCAGGCGACGTTATGAATCGCAAATACTTCTTTCAGTGACAACAAAAATAAAATGAAATATAACCTAAAAAGGACGCAGAATGGCAAGATGACATGGCATCTTCTTGCACACCCTAACCCCTATCTTCTTCAAATGACAAAATATTAACTAATGTAAATCGTGTCAAACTGTTCAAAGAGCAAAAATAAATATAGTCCTATATATGAGCTAAATGAAATAATCTAATCTTCTGAAATGTTATTTATTTCAGCGATATGTTTCCTATTTAGAATGGATGAAGCTTCTCAATTTTAAATGTACACCAGTTTGACTGCACTGCTTAACTTGCGAAAAGTTTTCAGACCAGCTTGACTTTAAAACGTGGTTAATGTTGCGCTTTGTGAACAAACTGCGTTTATTACACTCAAAAACTTGAATGATAAGCAATTTTATTCCGACTCAACGAATCTGTGGAATAGTTACTCGAGAGCTAAATATTATCTTCGGCTTTTTGTAACCGAGGATGTTAATGTCTGGTGTATAGTTTTGACATAACAAATACCGACGTAAAATTTATAATTTTGTTCAACAAACTGGGTGGCTGTCTCATGGACAATCATGCCACATCTCCTATTTTTATATTTGTTTATATTTGTCTATATATTTATCATGGGTATTGGTTTATAAAATCAAACGAGCAGAAACAAGTTACTGTACTTTCTGTACAGTAGCTATAACTAGTAAGGAAATGATGCTGATGGGAGCGTATCCTTTTTTTGTAATTAGAATTCGGTAAAGCATTATTTTTTTTCTATATATCTATTTATTCGATTTTGCTATCATCACGACAATGATATTTCACAAAAAAGCAAACTTGCAAGTTACAGATACGAGAGACTTACCTAAAAATTGGCAATATACGATACAATTGCCAGTAATTAAAAGTGTTTTTACAATCCCCGAATGTCAAACAGAAGCAAAATTCGCTCTAAAGAAATCAGCTGATGGACCTTCCAAAAAGTTGTTTAATGTTTCTACAAAAATTGCACAGAAAAAACCATCGACAAGTATCAGTTAGTTTTAAATTGCAAAGATACCTTACTGTTGTAAAATTTGATTTTTTTTATGAATCTCACTTAATATTTGCATATTATAAGATAATTTAATTAAAACAGTTTAAACACTTACCACTGTATATGTTGTCCAGCAATGTTAACGGCATACAAAGTAATGTTACCAATATATCTGCCACTGCCAAATTGACGATGAAAACATTTGTAACGTTCCTCATTCCTGGGTTTTTACACACAACACAAATAACCAAACTGTTACCAATTAATGCAATGACAAAAATTAATCCGTACACAAAACATAATAAAACTATTGTAAACTCTTGGTGGTTTATCAGTGGCCATACTTTTTCATCAAAGTAATCATTGCTGATAGAATAATTTGACTCGTTGAGAGCCATAACAAAATGTTGTGAAGTTGTGCTGTCAAGAAAGTTTGAGTTATTATCTGAATAATTTTGCATCGTTCAAGCAAGTATTGTAAATTATACGCCCATCAAATTGAAACAGGAGGAAAAAACAAACTCTGTAAGTAATCGTTAATTAGTGTGGCAATAAACTGTCAACATTGTATAAAGTGCTTATCATTAACACTAAAGGCTAGTAGGCATCTCAACTTATCAATAACTTGAAGTCGTTATAATATATCCCACTCCTAGAACTTCGTTAGAACCAGCCAATCAATGATACGCTTACTAAGAGTGTCGTCAATATTATCTGCTTTGACAGAATAAGACATCATCAAATAATACTGTGATTATATATTTATAATGAATCGATGTCATATTATATTTAGCGTTAAACTATAGAGAATTAAATATGAAGTCATATTTATCTTCATTTCCGAAAGAACGGACTGATACTTCAATTGATAGGCAATAAATCAGTGCTAAATTGGCCATTTATTGCAAAAACAAAACAGGTTTACGTTTCTGAATTCTTCAGTATAGGTCTAAGATAGTATCGGACAGAACAGTAATAAATTAAAATTAAACTGTTTTTTTTCTGATATATCTGAATTAAGTGTACACAAAAATATACACATATATGCAAGATCAAATACCATGTTGCAGAATTGATAATACATATTGTCAGAATAATTAAGTCTGAGCCCATCCTAATACATTTTAACATTGTAATATAGTGCAGAGGAAATATCAGATAATTGCTTTTAAAAATGTATTCTAATATAATTTTCTCTTTGATTCTCAATGACTTAAGAGCTTTCAAAAGGAGTGGTATCCAACCCTTGTTGAAGGCCTTGTGGAGACCTCTGGATTTGTAAATTCCTCTTTTTTTCGTGGTTAGATTGTTTGTTTTGTTTGATTGGGGTTTAACGCCACTTTCAACAATATTTCAGTCATATCGAGGCGGTCAGTTTTACTGGTGGAGGAAGCCGGAGTACCCGG
>JAULBM010166840.1:0-17921 GCA_032357055.1 Geukensia granosissima | reverse complement strand
AAGAATATAGCATAGCGGTTAGGCAGTATCTTTTGACAAAGGTGACCAGGTGAGTGATTCAGGCTCTCTAGAGCCTCCAGTTTGTTATGAGATTCTATTTAAACTTTGATTAAATTTATTTTAGGGGTTTCCCCTTCTTACAGTCTTCTAAAGCAATACTTTTGTAAAACCTTATTTGATTGCCTCACAGTCAACATAAAATTCACAATTTATTTGCTGGTAATAAGATGAAAAAAAGACTTTGAAAATACCAAAAGGACAGACAGAAATCGTAAAAACAGAAGGAAGACGAGACATTGGCGAACATAATGAAACGTAAGACGAACATAGTATGCACAACACAACACTGAAAAAGAAAGCTAGAGTAAAATGAACCCTACAAAAAACAATTCGCACTCCATATGTTGCACCCATCGTGATAGTCATTGTAGTAAAACACAGAGAAATTTCATTTGTCATGGAATGTTCATGTATTAGCTGTTTGGTTTATGCCTCTTGTCTAACCCTGAAACATAATCAATTTTGTGAATTATTGATAAAAATAAATTCACTAACCCAAAGACATATCAGAATCCCATAGTTCAATGGGAGCTCATTTGTTACCATATGGGAAATTAATCTATGCAAACTCATTTACATTGGTCCATGGAATCTAACCAAACTTGCACAAACTGTTCTACAGGCAGTGGTGAAGTACACCTCCTATTTTTATATGGTTTCGTTTGATACTGTTGATGGTAGTTTTAGTTATATTATTGCTCACTAGGCAGTGCAAACAGAACACACAAGTCTTCCATTGGGGACTCTATTCTAAGATCTTTATTGCGATGCTACAAATAATAACTAGTAATGAAAGTTAAGTTTGATAATCGAAATTCTGGAGACTTATTAGTCAAATTCCTATGCGTAAATTGTACCAATATAGATATCGTTTACTATTATACTCTAATTTTATTAAAGTGTTTTTGATATCATAATTATACACAAAAACCAAATAATCTCAGTTTAATTGCAAATATATAAAAATAGAAAAACTTGTTAGTGTGATAATCGTTGATTTTTGTGAGAATTAAAATGAAAATAGAACAACTACATATTTTGAAAAACTACCCGAAGAAAATTTAAAGATCATTATGAGCCAACATTGCAGGATAAGAAGTATACTTCAGACTGTTATGATGAAGGCTTGAGGTGTCCAAAGTCACAATTTTACTCGGCCAACCTTATTGATTATGTTTATGAAGGGGGAGAGAGAAGAATGGAATTGCATTCCAACCACCTTGACGTTTTCTGTCCGTAAGTAGAACACGATTGTTATTACATGCACAGTCAAACTTTCCTTTGCGGTCACCATAATTAAGCAGAAACTTGACTTTAAAGGCCAAATTTCGCATTTTTAAAGCATTAATCATCCATGAACTTTATTTAAGAGGTCACTTGTCGTAAAAGATCATTGTTGCTTCTTCCCACGTGACCTCTCAATAAAAGTTCGACTGCATTACGGTCAGCTGTTCCTGTAGATAATTGATTAAAACGAAATATTATATACTACCTTTTCTGAAATTTGTTAATTAAGCTTGGAATTAAGCAGAATCCATTAGAAATTGATTCGTTGTTGAAATCAACTTAGCTCTTAGGTAATTTTTAGAGCACTTCTGCTGAATCAGTGAATCTTTGATAGTTAGCAGTTTTTTTTTTGGAATACAAAAATTAACATTGCCACATCAATACTTTACTTCAAAACCTTAAGTCAATATTTTGTTATTTATCCATCCTAATACTTTAAAAACTTATTATTCTTGCATTGAAACAAATCCCTGTTTTTCCAGTTTACATAACGTCCTATTGGATATGACTTATGGTTGATCATTTTTGGATTTCAAATTAGCTGTCAAAGAAGCATGTACTTTTCGAAGTCGATACATCCTTTTGGGGAGAAACCATTTGATATACCATGTATATTTGGCATTTAGGGAAGAAATTTGAAATTGAAAGGCACGATGCAAAATACATGCTTAAAAATCTTGAAAAAGTATGGTGAATTTGATAGGTTGTTTGCAAATTTGAGAAACCTCCCGTCAGTTGCATTTTATAAGAACCAAAACATAGGAAAGCCATTAAAAATGAAAAGATATGGGGTAAATGTCAGAAAGACTGCACTCCAACTACAAGAAAAACAGAGGAATTAACAAATCTAGAGGTCTTCGCAAGGCCTTCAACAAAGGTGGAATATCACTCCTTGTGAAAAGCTCAAAATCGCCCAAAAAATTGACTTGAATATTTCAAAATTCGGACAATCGGATCTCATGATTAGCCGAAGTTGACATGATGAATTTTCCATCAAAATCTGGAAATAACTATCTACTTTACATATATGCCACGTTTCGTTGAAAATATTTCAGATATTTCACAAAAGAAAGGGAAAACATAAAATTTCCATAGACGGCATAGTGTTCAATGTTAATCTAAACATACGGAAATTCCAATCGGCAAACGTTAAGTACATGGCAATTTATTCAAACTTTCTCTCAGTCAAACTTTAATCCATATAACGATATATTATTAACCTATTTTATTTCCGATTCGTACAAGGAATCAAATCTGGTAATATATGTAACAGTGCCTAACATAAAAATCTGCCAAGTTTAATGTTAAAAAGTGCTCTAATTCAATAAAGTAAAAACGTGAAATTCCCCTAGGGTCCAATTTTAAACAAAGTTGCGTAATGGCAGAAATCTTGAATTCCTGATTACCAAACGATTAACACGTTAAGTACAGGACAACTTACAATCATTCCTGCAAAGTCACAGTCACATTTCAATCGGGCGAGTAGTTTCTGACAAGATTGATTTTAAAATATGAACACATAATTTACTCTGGCGGTCATGTTGAATTTCACATCTGCACCAAAGTCACAAATCCGGTAAAGGAGCATATGTCTTAACACTTCCTCCAATTAAGCGTAAAAATTGTACAGTTGTTTAATTCAAGAAAGTGAAAATATTCATTTCTGATATGGTCCAGTGTTAAACTAAGTCGCGTCATGCCTGAAAAAATTTCTGATTTGCAAACAATTCACAAATATATCTTTTAAGTACACGACAAATTAACAACAATTATTCCTGAAAAGTCACATGTTGTTACAAGTTATCTCTAGTTTAGGTTAGTCCTTTTGGTTTCACAAGAGAAGATTAAAATGTAAAGGTTAAATGACGGAGGGACGGACAGACATCATATGCTAACGACAGCCCACGTGACATTAGGCAAGCAGAAAATTATACGTAGACAATCTATTGGCCAGGAGTCCATAAAACAGTCCTACGAAACAGGTGTTTTGATAATACGAGTATTCTTAGATTCAATCATTTTCATTTTCATTTCTTCGTAACAAAAGTTAAAACCAAAAAGCAAAAAATCGCAATTTTAAAATGAACTTTAAAATTATTTACTGAACTATTATTATGTGAGGGTGAATTTCAGGGGAAAAAAGCATGAAAAGTGGACCATTATAATATCAAATCCTTTTTATTATTTATTTTTCATGACAATAATTGCTTAAGACTCTAGATGGTGATGAAATTACTTGACACATGATTATCTGTTAATTTCTTGTTTGTTTGTTTGTATATGTTTTTGGCATTTTAGCATAAAGTTTAGATTAATGTTTGTATGAGGTTTATAGTGTTAATATTATTGTTAATATCTTCTATACCTTTGCAAAAATGTTTAGATGCAAATAAAAATAGCCGATTCTATTGAAACTTCATTCGTTAAAACCTTATTCCTTTTTTCATTGCAGTTTTTTGTCTGAACTAACCGTCTGTACGAAACAGTATGAAACCGATTGTGATAGTTCAACCATAAACCTATTTAAGATGATGAGAAGTACATATGAACCTGTTTGTATTGAATATAAAAATGGTACTTATATAATACAATATTTCTTAGCTTCTGACATAATAATTAGAAAACAAATCATGAAAAATAAAGAACAGACCACTCGAGCATCTAAGTTAAAATACAACAATAGAGGAATGGAAGATGTCCGATCCACAATAATTATTTGTTTAGAATAAGATTGTAAATTCCATCCAATGTGTTAAGTGTTACCATTTATAAGTATTTATTTGGGGTAGAAAATATTGCTTATTTAAATCTGACATATGCTAATTTTTTACTTTACTTTTTGTCTAGAACTTGAAGGTATGATATCGCCATGTTTTAACGTAATGTCCTATCAGCGCCGTCTATTAAAGTGTTATGATGATGGGAGGATAATCGTAGAAGACGATAGCCATGTGAAAGGAGACTGCAGGTTAGAGTAATAAAATTTAATTAAGAATAGACCGTTTTATTGATGCTGCGTTTATGGTTTTGACGCTTGCGTAGAAGCAGCTTCCGGGTGTAAGTCAACGACACAATTGTTACTACGTCATATTTGTTTGTCCGCCGACGTCATTTTCCGGGAAAATATGTTGTTTTCCAACCGAAGTTACAGGAACGCAATTACAATAAAAGTGTCTATTGAATGATTATTTTGTAGCTTCATTGGATTATGAATGCGCAGGCCATTGCATATTTTTACACGTTGTGTTCCATTAAAATGTGCGTTTTTCTTAAAACACATTTTGATATATAACGAATTTTTAGTAGTCAAAGTAACTACCGGTCGGTGAAGGATTGGATTGTTATAAATTTCTAGTTTGGTAATATAATATGTTTACATTGATAAACGGTGTATAACTTTTTTGGTTTGAGTAAAAAATTGCAAAAGTTGAAAGCATGTTATTCCAAGTAAGCGTACTGCTATCGTATCCTTCTGCGCATACCTACAATGTTTTTTGGTCTGGATTGGTTTGAATACAATTTACATTAAAAATAAGATACATTTTGAAGTTTTCTTGTTTGTGATATTTCAAATTAGAATAACACGAAAAAAATTAAAGGTACTAGTTCAAAATAATTCTACCTACAGCTAGTAATTTTATCTGATAGAGTTTAGGGAATTCGTCTGAAAGATTATCTCTGAACACTTTATGAAACATTGTGATATCTTTGTATGATAAAGGCCCCTATTTTATGAATACAACAATTCAAAAATAGGCAGGGGTTCAGAAAAAGGCCGTTCGGTTTCTCCGCCGGTAGGTTGAACCCCTGCTTTAAGGGGCGTCGGTTGAAAGGGCGGGATAATTAGATGCTTGACCACCCCAAGAGTAGCCGGGGTTAAGAAATTGGTTGCTCGGTTTCTCTGTCAGTAGGTAAATCACCATAAAGAGGCCTCCGTTGTTGAGCGGGATGTATAAATTCTCAACCCGTCTCGGACGAGAACCTAGTGCCTATTCTTTCCCCTGCACAACCTTTGAGAAGGGGAGTTCGAGTATTTATACATCCCGCTCGAACTGACGGACGCCCCTTCAGCAGGGGTTCTACCTGCAGGCGGAGAAACCGAACGGCTTATTTCTATACCCCGGCCGCCCTCGGGGGCTAGAAACACATAAAAAAAAATCTGACCAAAAGTGCTTGAGAACATATGACCAATGTTGACCTCTTTTTGCAATTTCAGGTATTCTTTTAAAAAGTCGTTGACATACGGTAACGACTCATTTTGGGATCGAAATTAAATTTCAACATTTGAAAGGGGAGCATATTTTTAGGTAAATCATATGAAGAGATTTTTGAAAATTTGCTCCGGATGGAATTATTACTTACTACAATTATTTAATATTTATTTTCATAATCTGTGTTCTGTAGGAATACTTTAAGCCTTGTAATTTTATATTATTGTATTTTTCAATTTATTTTCACTGCAACTTTGAATGTTCTATCAGAATAGTATTCAGAAACATTAATATTCATTTATTCAGCATTGTTGTTTGAAATCTGTAGTTAAAACATTTGCCAAATTCTATCATTAATATAAGAATATAATTTTAAGAATTTTAGATAACTTGCAGAAAATTGATAAAAATTATTACACCTAAACTTATGTTGAAAAACTGGTACATAAAGTTCGAAAATGTAAAACCAGCCCATTGGGACTTGTTAGTTTAGTTTTAGTTTAAACTAACAAACATATTAAAATGAAAAGATATGTAGTATATTTCAGAGAGACTAGACTCTCTGCTAAATAATTTACATCAAAAAAATACGTCAATAGTTCTGTTAACTTTTCGTCCTACCTACTGTCGGTAATGATAATATTACCATAAAGGGCTTATTCATACTTCGTCCCGCGATTGTCGCCCGACATCTCGAGACTGTCGCCCGAACATCGCCCGACTACCGCACGATGTCGCGCGATTTTACCAGAGATTAAAAGTTTTAAACTAAACACGACAAGTATGAACACGAGCGATTATCGCGCGATGTCGCACGACATCGGGCGACATCTAGGGACTGTCGCGCGTCAGTCGTGCAACGATCGCTTTGGAAGTATTAACGAGCCCAAATCCAGCCGGACGCCTTTTGATTCTTTTTTTAGCTTAAAAGAACCAAAATCTGTTATCAACTGTATTTAAATTTTTAAACGAGCTCTCAGATTCAGCGAGAAACTTTTCGAGGTCTGTTCATCTTGTTGTCTCTGTTCTGTGTGTTATTTTCTGCATACTATGTACAACTTCAAAAGTTAAAGTTTATGCAGTTGGTTTTTAAAGTTTTTTATGTCGTTTTGTCACACAACTATCGCAAGTAAGAACTGGTTGATTACTAACAAACATTTTTAATCCCGCAACATACTTTATGTGCCTGTTCCAAACTAGTAGCCTGTTATCCAGCGGATGTTGATGTTTTATTTATAATTGTTTTACATTGTATGGTTGTTGCATATGAATATCATCACTTTTTATTTTTTTGGGAGCCTTTGTGGATATTTTCCCATTATTTAAGCCCTGAAGGTAGCTTGTAGATGTTTATAATTTACACGTTTTTGATGACTGTCTCATAGAACAATTATACCACATATTTAAGTGAATTCTACGAAATATCCATTTCACAGATGACAATGGATATCTTCCGAATGTCCTGAATACGAATCCGTTCCTATACCGGTTGTGACTAACATCCATTGCGACTATACACCGGCTTTGACTACTGAGTAACACGACGGGTGCCACTTGTGGAGCAGGAGTTGCTTACCCTTCCGGAGCACCTGAACACACCCTGGTTTTTGTAGGGTTCGTGTTACTCCAGATTTAGTTTTCAGTGTAGTGTTGTGTTTTCTATGTTTGTCTTTCGTTTCATTTTATTGGCCATGGTCTTGTCTGTCTTCCGAATTAACGATTTTTGTCAGCCACTTTGGTATCTTCGAATTCCTTTTTTAAGCCATGAAGGTAGCTTGTAGATGTTTATAATTGACACGTTTTTGATGACTGTTTCATAGACAATTATGCCACATATTTAAGTGAAATCTAGTATCATACATTTACCAAGTTCAGTCTTTGCTGTTCTGTTGCATGCAGTATTTTTAATTTTTCTAAATGATTTTAAGCCAAAAACATCAAAAGATGAACCATTATCTGATGGATCCATTCAGCAAGGCCTTAAAAACTTGATAAGCATTCAGTCATAAATCAGATCTCACAATTAAATAAAAGAACTCGTTTTGTTAGGGTAGGGAACAATTTACTAAATAAGTCAATAGGTATGGAATGAACCCCCTTTTGATAGTAAAAACATTTTCATTGTTTTCTTAGTCAGTTTCTGGGCACCCTTTTTAGTTTCCTTTAAAGCAGCTCAAATATGTTTTCTGTTTACTATAATGTGCTACCTATTAGATTCCAGAAGTTCTTTCTAGTCACGACTTCTACATGTTCCAAGCTTAGCAAGATTTTTTATTAATCATTAAGCAATTTCGTGCTGGCAGTATCACCATGTTTGAAATGAAATTTAACATAAAAGAACTTAGAGTCATCGAATCTGTCAACTGGCCATCAGGGTAAAGGCGCACAGAGTGTTTTTGTGTGCCTTGTAACATTTGGTAAAAATAACGATTATTATGGTTGTTAACAAGAAGCGTCGTATCCGTAGATGTGCACGATTTGAACAGGATGCTCTAGTGAAAGATTCTTACATGAAGAGTAATAATAATAAATATAATACTCACCACGCGCATCCTTGGTAGCACAACATCTTCTCTGTACTGATAACTGTCCCAAGTGCCATTGTTCATTGTCAAATTTCCTGCAATTCGTATTTGATATTTCTTTAAAGAACATTTCATAGAAAAATCAGTATTTACCCACCTCGTGTTTCTAATCAAATACCTTAAAAACACATTAAAGTATCTTATTTATAGTTGACCGTTTCAGAGATGCAACAGAATTCTGGGAACGTCATTGTTTTGATGGGTTTTGATTGGCCGAGGACGCTGAGAATGCGCAATGCATTTTAAGAACGGAAATTGAATTTCTGAATCGGTCCATTGTGCCAAAAAATTTTAAGAAAAATAAGGAGTAAATGTCAAGGAATCCACACAATACTTACAGAACTCACCAGGAATGGAATTACTCATTGTGCGAACTCTAAGTTAATCGCTTCAATGGACCGATTCAGAAGTTCAACTTCCGTGACGTCTTGACCAATGAATTTAACCAGAGCAATGATGTTCCCAGAATTCCGTTTCATTTCTGAAATGGTCCATTTAAACAATAAAATTATATATTTTAAAATATTTAAAAAAATGGGAGTTGCTCGAAGACTATCAAATAGGCACTACCCTGTTAAAACAAGCTGTGGGGGCTACATTTACTTTCCTAGATTCAAACCATCCACTATCCTCATGACAAAAAGAGAACAAATTAAAACACAGTTGAAGACACGCCGTAACAAATGTGGACACAGAAATGGCTCGCCTGCATATCTGACTTTTCACCTGAAAAATTTGGACACATAATAAGCTGACTTGACAATTAGGTCAACGACCGATATTTTGCCTTTTGAAATTAACTTACAAAACGTAATACTATCATAAAGAAATGGAATGTCAGTTTCTGTTAACCTGTCATGCGTTGCTGATCAGAAATGAAACTTGCACAAAAACGTGACCTTAGTCGCTGGATTATTAAATGAGGTAAGGATACATAGCATATGCACACCGGCGTGTGCAGCTAAAAAGTAATAGGCACACAAGATATTTATGAACATATCATGTATAGTTACAAAGCAAATGACCATTAATTTGCTGAGTAGGATAATAAACACCATCAACCACCACAAAAATGATACAAGAAAGCTTAAGATTTACACCAGCTGAAGCAATCCCCAAAATCTTCAGGCATGCTCCTGATTTGCAAAGGAGTTTGTGGATTCCAAGCTTTTGTTCCTTTTGTTTTCGTTTTATCTTTTAGTTTGTTCCAAATTTGTCTTGTCTCTTTGGACTATGCCCTTCTGATCACTCATATGGGTATTCTACACTGGTCTCTGCAACGTTTAAATTCCGTATTATAATATAACTATTTATTCAATAATGTAAGAGTCGGTGGTATTTTAGAGTAATGTATGAGATATCCCCTACCATGACTAATACGCTAACCTCACATTCCCACGTTGCTTCTGAAGATGTCAAAACACTAATTCACCCTAGAAGTTGCATCACATGCAAAAATAGTGCTAAAGATACACAATACAGTCCCATTCATTACACCGTATCTTCAGGAACAGTAAACGAATTTTAATAAGTGAAATTTTATTTGAATGATAAATTCTTATGGATGAATTTGAGCCCAGCTTTGATCCATTGTAGGAGTGATCTGAGACATGGCGGCATGTTCGAACAACGCGTTGCTAAAGAAGGTTTCTATGAAGTAAAAGGTGCTCCGGAAGGGTAAGAAACTCCTGCTCTACTAGTGGCACCCGTCGGGTTACTCAGTAGACAAAGCCGGGGTTTAGTCACAATCGATGTTAGTCACAACCGGAATCAATGACATAAATATATTGAAAATAAGAAAGATTATTAATATTTTTTAGATTTATGTCCGATAGTGAGAAAATAGCTAATTTCTTTTAATGTTTCTTTGTAGATTTTCTCTGGTTTAATTAATAAATGCGGTATTGGCTCACTTAATGGTTAAATAAACTTTACAAATCCCTGTAATTTTCAGTTTCAATGGACCGTTTCAGAAATGCAACGGAATTCTGGGAGCTTCATTGTTCTTGATGAATTTCATTGGTCAAGATGTCATTTAACAGGACGCTGAGATTGCGCAATGCGATTTACGAGGGCGGAAGTTGAATTTCTGAATCTGTCTATTTTAATATAATTCAGAACTAGATAAATAAGGCCACTGCTGTCAGACTTGCTTACCAATCATTGTTGGGTCAGGACAGGACCATTCTGGCAACTCCTTCAAAGCTAGCAGCGGAATAATGTAAGCAGTTGTTGGACCTTGATATAAAGGTTATCTACAATGAACATACAACGTGCATATAGAAGATGAAAAATCTTTGCAAATATGGAAAATCTACACCCACAAAGGATCAAGATAGCTGCAATATTAAAAATACATATAAATTAAAGGCATAAAAATAAAATAACTGTCACATATTGCTCTAAGAGTGGAAATACTTACATTATTTATATAGCAGGCACCAAGTCGTCGTAAGGGCTTAATAGCCAGGCCTAGACACGCATTGAATTATCAAAAATCAAAGTCTTGAATGAAGCAATGACTGTAGCATTTTTTGGACAAAATATGTATACGAACACAAAACAAACTCATGCAAAAGGAATTCGATGAAACTAAATAGACTACATTTTTATATTCTCGACCAAATATAGTATAGTAAGAAGGATACACATTTTGTTGCACATCCATATTATTAATGACATTTAAGGCAAGTCCTGTCCGCAGTATTTATACAACTGTAAGCAATTTAAGAACAATTATCGACATGCTTGTTGAAGTTCTTTCCATGGAGAAGGCAGTTTTAATGGCAATACTCGATACTGTACTTATTGTTTCTTATTAATTTCCATATCGGCGTATCAGTTAGCATGTCAAGGTTACTCAGAGAGCCAGAGAGTATACCTATCTTGCTTACACGCTACTCCTGATTTTTGTATGATTTGTTCATTGCTACTCTGATTTTTGACACTACGACGTCTGATTTCATAAGAAGCGACGCCTGATTGTTATATTTCATAGCTAACTATAAAACTTTGACTGAGCAGAAATGATGCAAATGGGCTAAAAATAACAAGATTTGGACAGAGAAACAGAGTCACAAATATACCACAAATATAAACGCAGTTTAATACACCTGAACTCGGCTATTGGTATTTTCTATGTTACTGGTAAAATATACTAACATGAATTGTTTGTTATTGCATATGCGTTTCAGTTAAGAAAAATCAGATCAGCTTTATGATTAGAGCATACAGCATATTCTTAGACAAAAATGCATGTATTTAATTTACAGATATAGAAATCTGTCTCTGAAATCGGACATTACTACAAACACTTTTAACTTGTTTCTGACTTTAGAATGTCAACTGTTTTTATTTTTACTCTTTTACACGGCGGAAGTTCCAAAGCTTCATCAAGGTTTAAAATAGATATAGTTAAACAGGAAGAGCACGAACATTGTGATGAGTAGAATCGTGAAGATACTGCATTTGAAGTCGGTCATTATAGTACATCAGATCTTTAAGTCGACTTTGGCTTCCCATTTCGATTTGTTTGAATTTGAGAACTTCTTTTGCTATGTTTGTTTTCTGATGCTACTGAGAGAGAGATTACTCCTTGAAATGTACAAATAGCATTCAAAAGTTGTCTATATTAATTACAAATTGGAAAATTAGTATTTTGAAGCTTTGCTGGTTGACAACAGGTCCCTGAGGATATTCACCAGCTCAGTTGTCAGACTTGATAGGGCATGACTTTTATCACGTTTTATTTTTAAGAAATTGCTTAAGTCGACTTGTCTGACATGAAATTTATCCAACAACGTTTAACATACATATGCTGCATTTTAAAAAAAAATTCTAAAGGGCTGAAAGACTTCCTATGTTTCGGTTGTAATCAACTGATGAGATGTTACTCCTTGAAATTTACATACAGCATACAGAAATCCACAATGGTAACTTTGTATTTTAAATAAAGCAAGCTTTAGAATTGGCACACTTACAGTAAACACCTATAAAACGAAAGATCGAACTAGTAACGAAGATATTATTTCTTTCACTGATATTATAAGACCATGTCTGTTTTCATTTGTTTTGCGTCCGACCAAATTTTTGAAAGTTACCAACCAGGAAAATTTTCTATGTCTGATTTTTCCCATAATACTGCTGGTTACAAAAATCACATTCGCAGGTACAAAAATCAACCGTCTTTACGATTCGCACTTTGGATATAGTGTTTCAGAGGAGTTAATGTTTGAAAATTCTTGACGAAACTATAGAACTTTTAGAGATGCCTCCTATCAAGTTTAAATTCATGAGGTCTAGAAGACTTTTTTAATCATTAAATCAGAAAAAAAATGCCTTTGAAAGCCATCGTAGTATCCGATGGGAGCGAATCGAAAAAGGTTTCATCGATTAAAATGCTTCATGTCCAGTTTGGTTTTATTTAACTAGTGTTTTCAGAGACTATGAAAATGTAAAAGTTAACGGACGGACGACGGGTGCCAAGTGATGACAAAAGCTCACATAACCATAGGCCAGGTATGCTGACATCTTGCGCAACACAAATGGTTGGGTGGCTCAACCGATCATAAAAGGTGGGTTTGGGGTATATGACATGTTTTGATATAGGCCTTTTTCGGAACTTCGTTTTCCGTATACGTTTTCAGGAACGATAGAATTATCGACTAGAATTCAGCTTTAAATTAGTGGTAAAAGATGTTCGGGAAATCGTCAAGGGTTTTCGGGAAGGTACAGTCCTATTCGGTTCAAGATAAAAACCAGGATGGCAAAACGAGGAGTTTTGGCTTTTGATCAGCATAAAATTAAATTGAAACAAAAACAAATGTAGTACCTTATTCCAATGAGCACTTGCATGACTGTAGTTAGTCCGGACATGACAAGTGTAGTGGAGAGCAAAATGGCTTTAAAGTTGTAATCTTCTTCAGCACATGCAAACTCGGCTACCAATATGGCCATGGATAAACACCATGGCAGTGCCAATAATATATTCTAAAGAAATGCGATATGGAAGACATAATCAATGTTATGTATCAAAAATATGAAAATGTAAATTTTTAAATGATGGTGTTCCTGGTGTCTGCTTTATAAAATTAAATGAATACGCCACAGTTAAAGTAAAATATTTGGGATGTTATTGTTAATTATACTGTTTATTAATCTCTAAAAAAAGGATGTAAGTTATGTCCCGAATTGGACCCAAAAATTAAAATTTCAATATAACAATTTAAACAACATTTTTTGAAAACATAAATAAATACTTCATCATAATCAGATGTTATTTTCTAATAAAACTTTATCAACTCGCAAATTTTGAATTTGTCGCTAGTTAAAAGAAAAAAACTACCACGTTTTTTTCCATTTTTTGGTCTTGAAAACATCAAGCACATTCAGTTGTCATAGTCATAAATGTTTTGATTTTTTAAATATACACGAGATATGGAAATATTTAGACCGAACAAGGGTCCGCTGTATATATTTTTGTATTGAAAATTGTTGAATTTTTTATTCGATTTTTTCGCACTTAATTGAGGAAAACGAGGATAGATTTGTGCCGTTAGAAAACAGTGAGAGACACTAACACGATGTTTCTAACATGTACAAATTACATTTCCTTTGATTTTCTTAATGAAGCAACATGTAATCTAACGGCTGTTTTAAAACAAATGTATTATCACATTTTAACATGCCCATTAAATTCAACTCCAAGAAAAATTTAAAAATTGAAGAATTTAAAAAACTTTTTCAAAATTTTAAAAGTAATGTAATATATAACATTAGTATGTCGAAATTAGGACATACTATTTCTATCCAAGTGACCCCAATTAATTTAAAGACAAGTTGATTCATCAGATTATGGTCCACTAAATCAAAACAGTTGAAAATTCACTTACCTGCAAAGCGAAAAACAAAACTAGTTGAAATGGGGGATTCTCACTAATACGATAATTCAAACGTCGTAAATCACTGTCGTCAATCTCAACTTTGAATATCTCATTTGATTTGGTTGAAAATTTTCTTTCATTCATTTCTTTTTGGTGATTCACATCGCCGATGCTGTTGTAAACAACATTCCCGTTATTGCCGTCAGGAGTAGACATTTCGATAGTGCAGATTTCGACAATCCTTGGTCCATCTTGTTGGTCGGGGCTTTTATGCAGAGCACAATCGGTATCATGTAAATCAGCTCCTTCATTGACAACACCGTCATGACCGTTGTGACTTAGAATTTTCATTTTGTCAATAGTATACAATGTCAAAACAGTGATATGTTAAAGAAAGTTTATGTACGTGACAGTTGTTGTAAGTTACAATAATTAATGTATACTAGTATCCAGTCTATTTCTTGTATTCATTTATTTTTTTAGCACCTCGGTTATGTAAAGGTTAACGGGCTCGCCTCGAGTGCGGAGGAAGGTCGTGGGTTCGATCCCCGGCTGGGTCAACCAAAGACTTTAAACTTGTCCGCTAAGCACGCAGCATTAAGGAGAAAGAGCAAAGACTGGTCTGCCCAGATTCAGAATAATGTGTCTGGGTAAAATGGCATGTCTTCCTACGGACTGTTGCTTTCGTGAGTTAGCACGTTAAAAATCCGGCTCAGAGTGTCGGTCTAGTACAAAGCACGGTTCATCATCATCATTCATTAATATGCTATCGTCTTGAATATGCATGAAATACTTGCCACTGGACGTTAAGCAACATTTAATTAATCAATTATTTAACTTTTTGCAGGATTGCACTTCTACTACACATAAAACAATGCAGATGAAAGGAAGATGAAAGGAAGACTCAATACAATGAATGAAATTTATTTGCTTTTCTTGAAAGCCTTATCCTTTCTCTTTCATTTTAGGGACCAATGGAGGAATGGAACCTTACTGTTTTAGAAAATGTTGCATTGGTAATATTTGCTATTTTGCATCTTGGACTTCCTACGTTTTGATTCTAATGCTACTGATGAAAGGCTACTCCTTGAAATGTACATATAGCATACAAAAATTCTCCATATTTATTCAACATTCGTGATTTGTATTTTTTAAGTCTGTTTTTTATCAATACTTTTCGGCGGCTTAATTTTATAAGCATTGCTATAGCATTTCGTTCTTATTGTGGCGTCAACAACGATTTTTCAGTCAATGGTGGCAAAAGGAAAAATCACAGTAATTTCACGGAAGATTAATTTTCTAATGCAAACAGTTCAAAACACACATGAAACACACTAAGTATAAAGAAAATCGAAAATAAAAAAAGATAAAAATGAATGAATGGTGTGATTTTGACAAATATGAAATCACTTCACAAAATTTTCTAATATGGATTTGTATTGGATTTCAACAGTAATGCACAGTATGCATTTTAGGTCTAAAAATATTATTCAACTGTTTTTTTTTTATTATTGTTAAACAAGATAACGCAAAACAATTTACATATTTTGAATTAATCAAGACCTTCTTGTATTTCGTTTCAAGGATTATTATTTTTCTTTTTTCTGCCACCATTCCCCCTCTAAATGGTTAGAGATGTGCAGACTAGATTTTGGCTTTAGATTGGAATTGGTCAATGATTTTTGGAAATTACCCTGTGAATAAAAATATTCTGTTGCTAGGAAACTGAAAAAAGCTTGTTATGGGATAAACTGAGAAAGTATAACAGATTTGGAAAACTTAAAAAAGGCAAAATGATGAGAAGACCATGGCAGTGATTTGTCCCAATTAGGTCAAGGTGATTCGAAGTAACGTAGGTTACGCATTTTTGACGCAAAGTCTGTCACAATCCAGTTTGACATAGCAACTCCAAAACCGTAAGTTATAGAGACCTGGGACTAACTTTAACTGTCAAATGGGTGTAAGGTAATATATTGGCTTGGCCCAAGGCAATGTGTATACTATAAGCGTTTAACATAAAGAGTTCAATTATATTTTAGAATGTAATTTTTTCTAAGATATGAGAAAACAATATACGTCAGTGAGACCAAGTACACTGAAATCTAATTCCCTTTTTACCAGCAAAAGAGAAACTATGAAAGCTTATCAAATGTTAACCCTACAGGCTAATTGTTGTATGCGTCTTACTATATCCAAAGTGCGAATCGTAATAACGATTGAGTTTTGTAACACGCGAATGTGATCTTTGTATTCAGACTTTATTTATAAGCAAACAGACTATCTTTTTTATATTCTTGATCAAGAAGGATATAGATTTTGTTGCAAACCCATATTATTAATTACTATAAGGCAAGACCTGTCCGCACTATTTAAACAACTGTTGGCAATTTAAGTACAATTATCGACATGCTTGTTGAAGTTCTTTTCCCTGGAAAAGGGCAAGGAGAAAAGGTCGTTTTAATCGTATATTGTTTGTTATTAATTTCCTTAACGGTGTACAATTAGCCTGTAAGTGTTACTGGAATTCGTAGAATAATAGCCAGAGAGTATACCTATCTTGTTAACATGCTACCCCTGATTTTTGTTCCGATTTGTTCATTGCTACTTCTGATTTTTGACAGTGCGACGTCTGATTCCATAAGAAGCGACGCCTGATTGTTGTATTTCAAAGTTAACTTTAAAAGCTTGATTGAACAAAAATGATGCACTGTGCTTAAAATAACATGGTTTGGACAGAGAAGCATTGTTACACATATACCACAAGTATCAACGGATATTGGTATTACTTATAAGTTAAATACACTGGCCAATCATGCTGCTAAAATATACTAAAATAACATGAATTGTTTGTTAATTGCATTTGCTTTCAGTTAAGAAAAATCAGATCAGCTTTATGATTAGAGCATACAACATATTCTTAGATAAAAATATTTAATTTTAAGATTTGGAAATATGTCTCTGAAATCGGACATTAATAACACTTTTAACTTGTTTCTGACTTTAAGAATGTCAACTGTTTCTAATCTTTTACACGGCGGAAGTTCCAAAGCTTCATCAAGTTTAAAAAAGATAAAGTTAAACAGGAAGAGTTTGAAAATGTATTTTCCAGCTCGTATCTCATCTTCTTGAATAACCGGTAACCTTAGATATCGAAATCTTCGTTTATTTCTTGCTACTTTTACTTTAATTTCTTAATGTTTATTGGGTTATTAATGAACATTATGATGGATTGAATCGTAAAGTTCTGATGTATGAAATTCACAGTGACTGCAATTGAAGTCGGTCATTATAGTACATCAGATTTTTAAGTCGAATGTTGCTTCCCATTTCGATTTGTTTAGATTTGAGAACTTCTTTTGCTATTTTTGGATCTTGGACTTGGTGTGTTTTGGTTCTAATGCTATTGATGATAGGTTACTCCTTGAAATATACATATAGCATACAAAAGTTCTCCATATTTATTGCATACTGGTAATTTTGTATTTCTAAAAAGAGCCAGATTTAAATTGGCATACTTACAGTAAACACAAATAGAAATTTTGATATAAAAACAAAAGATCGAACTATTAATGTAATTATTCTTTTTTTTCACTGATAAGGCGATGTCTGTTATTTATTTGTTTTGCCACCTGCCAAATTTTTGAAAGCTACCAACTAGAACACAGAATAAAAAACACACGCGGACGCAAAACAAAGAAAAACACAACTATGACCTAACCATGTCTATTGTGTGTACATTTTCATATTGGGTTACATTTTTTCACTAACAGTCATATATATTGTGTTCACATTTTAATATGAGTTGCATCAAAAACATATCGCACTTGTAAAATAGAAACAAAAATCTTGTAGTGCAGTATCAATAATCACGTATCGCGTGAACAGCAATCACATAG
>JAULBM010166729.1:0-17921 GCA_032357055.1 Geukensia granosissima | reverse complement strand
CCATTTTCAAACATATTGAAACGACCAAATTTGATTGCAGTATATCATAACTATCAAATGTTTATATATATAAAAAAATTAATGATACGCGATTTTAAAACGCGATTTTAAAAAATATATATAAAAACCGATGTAACGTTTCTTTTTTTACTAGTATATTTTGTTCCGTGTCTACGTAATTTTTTCTTATTTCTCAATTTTTTTACTTATATTGCATTGCATAGCTAAATCAAATTACGGACAAAATATGTGATACATAGATCATTATAGGGCACTTTTCAAATCAACGGTGTTATCATCCCTCGACCAATATCGTTGCTCGGGCTAAAGCCATAGGGACAAATAAAGTGGTCTCGAGGTGATACCTTGGTTGATATGAAAGTGATATGTGTTTATCCATAAATTTCCATCTATGACAAGTGATCGAAAAATATATGTCAACAATGGTCATTTATTACTTACTGAAAGGTGACGAAATATATTTTTTTGAATAATCCTTTTTCTATTTCAGCTATTGACGAATGCGCTAGTAATCCATGCGGATGGAGAAATAGTTGTATAGATGAATATGGTGGTTACAAATGCATATGTAGCGATGGTTATTCTGGAATTAATTGCCAAATTCCTCCTGACTTTTGTCTGTCGAATGATTGTGCAAACGGAGCTACATGTGAAAACCATTTTACAAACTATACATGTTTGTGCTCAACACAGTATACTGGGGTCCATTGTGAATCAAAAATAAGTATGAATCATCTCTCACTAATTACCATTGCTTATTGCGACAGTAAAGTAAAAATTTGACGTGAATTCAAGCACCATAATCATTAAATATATATACGATATTAAATCAATGTCTGAAAGATATCAACTTTTTTGTACAAGGTTCAGGAACTGGTAAAGGGTGAGGTTTCAACAGTTTGGTGCCGAATACAAAATCTTATCAACTTTTTTCTATAAGGTTAAGGAACTGGTAAAGGGTGAGGTTTCAACAGTTTCGTGCCGAATACAAAAATGATCCTAGCTATAAAGGAAATGAAAATGACATTATACAAAATATCACTTTGTCACATATAGGAAGCATAGCCAATATGAAATGATCCCGCAGCAGTATAAAATCTAATCTAAATTTTACGTAAATGTATAAAAAATCTTAATGTACTGTAAACTATTCTGTGACACTGTTAATTCTATTGTTTAAGATTTGATAACGATATAATTCATCACATTTTGTCTGATAGATAAACATAATTAAATTGTTTATTACTTGCAAGTACATGGAAACTGGGGTTTATGGCAAGACCTATCTGAATGCTCTACATCATGTGGAGGAGGTACAAAGAAAAAAGTAAGATTCTGCAATAATCCAGCTCCAGATGCTTATGGCACGACATGTATTGGAAGTAACACGACCTTGGAGGATTGCAATACAGAGAAATGTCCTGGTAATGTTTTTACTTTTTAAACTATCAGTTGTCAAACAATACGTAAACCTAGTAAATTTAAGGTACATCTGAAGACACTCCAGTATATTTTAATGGGAGAGTCAATGTGTCGCAAATTATCTTTATTCCGAGCTATACAAGGTTCAAATATTATATGCAAGTACATATTCAGTACAAATGAGTTGGGTGAATGTTTTGCATTTTCAATAGCGTCTCTAGGAGCTTTGTTAAACAAGTAGCCTAACGGAAATATAAAAATAAGAGATGTGGCATGATTGTCTATGAGACAGCTACCCACCAAATGACAGTAGAATTTAAACTTCTACAGGTCCCATTATGGCTTTCAACAATGAAGTCCAAACCATAACGGAAGTGTAAAATGCCACGAAATACATATTGTGAAGGTTTACATAAAACACGATAATCGACCTAATCTAGAGCAAAAATGGTGAACATATAACAATAAATGACTAATAAAACAACGACAGCCACTGCACTACAGGTGTCTGGCTTGGGACAGGCACTTTAGTATGTGGAGGGGTTTCAAACTCAGATTTTATAGAACATGAAACATGAGCTTCTTTACCTTGCGTAGTAATTACGCTTGAGATGTAGAGTATGTCAAAAGTTTGGATTTCTGATATTGCATCCATGGGCTATGATACCCTTGTCTTATGGTTAATTACTCTTCTGTCAAACAACTCCTCTCGGGTTATATGGAATAAGGAATCGGCACTTGGCTTAGATTTTACAGTTTAGATGAAGACTGTACCAACGGAATGATGCTAGTCCGTACAAACGTCTACCCGTACGTCCGTCAATTTTCTTCGAAGATTTCTCGTTTGTGTATTTTGGATTTCTCGACTCTTTAATCATTTGTTAATGTTGAACTGTTTTGATACTGTTTTGATAATTTGTCTAAACAGTTAGCAGGGTGAGTTGTATCGTGTCACTCATTGTGTCGCCTGCGATTCTCAGCGGAAGATATAGGGATCACTACCCGTCGTCTTGCATCGTCTTGCGTGACTATAGATTTCTGTCACATTATTCGCAGCAGCCATGCCAGTTAACTTCCTAATATTTGGAACAGACTTTAGTTTTGAAAAGTGTATCTTGTACGGCAGTTTTCAGTCAGTCACATTTCAAGTTCCTGTATGCCGAGACTTCGACCATTTTCTCATGATGAAAAATTTCTGACACTTTTTGTCAGCAACCATGTAAGTTAGCTTCCTGATATTTGGCACATTTTGTATGGTGAAATGTATCGGTTAAGGCAGTTTCTAGTCGATCCCTTTTTAACTTCCGGTTTGCCGAGACTTCTCATGTTGGAATACTTCTGTTACATATTCTCAGCAACCAAACAGGTAAGCTTTCTGATATTTGGCACAGACCTTTGGTATGAAGGAGTGTATCGTGTAAGGCATTTTAAAATTGTTCACTTCTCACTTCCTGTTTTCCCAGAATTTAACTAGTTGTCATGTTGGCAACATTTCTGTCACATTTTACTCTGGAACCATGCAGTTAAGCTTTCTGATATTTGGCACAGAGCTCCAGTATGGTGGACTGCATTAAGACAGAGAGTCTTGAACACATTCTATCCACTTCCTGTTTACCAATATTCCTTGACAATATGTTTGTCGAAACATTAATAAAATATACGTTTTTTTTGTAAAACATTATCTGTCTTATTCATTTTGGATATATTTACTAGTAAAATTTATTACAAAGCATTATCATGGTGCGTTTAACCATGTCTCCACTTTTAGGTCCGTCATTTGTAAATTCCTGTTTGCCGAACATTGATTGAATCTCGGTTGTTTGACGGGACATCAGCACTGTGCGGTGTATTTTTGTGTAAAATTTTATATGTTAGAGTTTTCTAGAGTTCGTCAGGATGAGTAGGATTCCAATCTTGATGAAGGCCTTGTTAGAGCTTCTAGATTAAACATTATTTCTACTGTCTTTTTTAAACAGACAAATTATGTTTTCCTTGACATTTAATGCTCCATCACTTCTTTTTATATCCTTTTTATTTGTATTAATAGAACAATTCATATATTTGCGCAAATTTGCCCCCCAAATTCATAATTCTGATTTTGATCTAGTCGCTCAGAAAGTTGTTATTCTTATTTTAAGTGTATACCGTGAAATATATCAGATCTTTTGTCTTTTTGAAAGAAAGTTTTTTCACCGCATAGTGATATATTCATTATCAGCTAATGGTACTTCATTTCTACATTTTTTACCTCTCACTTGTCTTTTACCTTAAGGAATTTAAAGTGTTCAGATTTACATTGTTATGTAAATAAATTAAAAAAAACTTTTATTGTATTTACGACAAAATATATTCCTACCTGATGTCTTACAATCTATGTTGAATCAGGTTTGAAGCCCTGATCGTAGAAAAGGCGGCCACTAACGTTTGAAAGCATTCCCATTAATGCATCGAAACCTAACACAAGTCTGCCATTCTCATTTTAAATTTTCAAAATGGATAAATATGTTTGTAAGGGAGATTTCCACTAGGACAAATTTAAGATTAATTTCAAATAAAATATATAAATATTTTCATTTACGCAAGACTGTGACGTATTTATATGCATACCTATAAATTACTGATTTATGCCAATATGCAGTTATTGTCTGAATCTTTCTTCCTTTGAAAACAACATTAATATATATTGTAAAGATAAAATTTCAATTCTTTTGTCCTTAAAAATCTAGTTCAGTGTATGGCAGTTCGGTTTATTATTGTTTAAAAGGGATTAAAATAACAAGGTTTTGTAGTTTTTATTAGAACTATTCATTCTAACGTAATCGAACGTACATTGGACAAGATATAAAGCGGAACAACTATTTTTCGCAGTCTATGCTAGAGTTACAATTCTACGTTTGATCTAACAGATAGCTGACCATTTCCGCAACATGTAACGAAAAATGTCAACCATTTATTCGTTTGTTTTACGAATTAATAGCCTAGACGATATTAGTATTAAATATATCGTTTGGCGAACCATAAATGTTCAAAAGCTATTCAAACAGAAGAACAACCACAAACTGAATAGAACGGCAACAGTTACACGCAGACAAAATAAGATTACACAATGATATGTTTATCATACTGTGCGTACAAATCACTGAAGATTTTCATGTCTTTTAGAGACAATTATCGTATCTTCTATGTTTCGTATCTCAAAGAAAAAGTGGTGATTGATTTATCATTATATCATTTTTTATTGATTGATGTCTCGACCCCAGATAAAATATATAGACAGATTTTCATATTCGTTTTTACATTGAACTAATGTTTCATTTTAAAAGATATTTAACTGTCACCAAATGATGTCGGTCAAATGCTCTTAACAAATGTGAAATTAAAAATGGCACAGCTTTCCGAAGTCCCCCGCCGGATGCATTGTGAAACAAGTTTTTTGATGACAAAATATATAAATCTCAATGAAAACAGAGCAAAGCTTTCAACACTAAGACAAAAGTCATAACAAGGACATTTTCTAATTCTCTAAGTGAATACGGGGCAAAACTCTTACAAAAATAGGGAATAATCTTTGAACTCCCTTGAGGTATCATTGGGTTTAAGCTACTGTATAAATATTATCCAATCATAAGATAAATTAATTTGCTAATGCGCTTACAAGAAAATTTTTAATTTTCTAAATGATTGAAAGGCATAAATCCTATAAACATATTCACCCATGACTCATCTTCCAACTCCCTTAAAGTTTTATTCATTTAAAGCTACTATATGAAAATTTTCTAAATCGGATAGGAAATAAATTCGCCTCTTGAGTGTATCCCATGTCAATACTGGCACTCTATTAAGCATCTTTTAGATGACTGTGTAGATAAATCCGACAGTATTACACAGTCACTGACATTAAAGATTTATTTACAAACGTCGCTGGCGACATACTTTTAAAGTATTTAAAAGATGTTGGTCTATATTCATGTATAAAGGTCATAACTTATTTTGCTTTTTATTTGATCATTTAGTATGCTTTATTAAATAAATGTTTTTTATATAAACTGATTGACTTTGAATATGTTTGTTCCATCTGTGATACTTTATTTGAACAAATCTGTTTGCTCTGTTTGTGATATTTATGTTTTATAGTTTAATCTTAACTTTTAAGACTTTATTTATTTGTACATAAACCAAATTGACCATTTTAGTTCTGCATATCTTATTTTCATTTCATTTAATGAAATATTGTGTATGTTCTCTCCATGATACGGCTGCAATACTGCCGACGTGGCGTTAAACAGTAATCAATCAATCAATCAATAGAAAATGAATTTGCCAGAGCGCTAACAAGAATATTTTGTTAATTTTCCTAGTGATTCAGTAGCATAACTCCTACATCATATTCGACAAGTACTCATCTTTGCACTCCATTAAAGTAACATTGAGTTAAAGCAACTGTATAAATGATATTAAATTCGGCAGAGAAATAAATTTCTAAAGCGCGTACAAAGATATTTTGTAAGTGATTAAGGGGCACAACTCCTACAAAAATATTCGACCATAACTCATCTTCGAACTCCATTGAGCTATCATTAAGTTAAAGCTTCTGTATTTATATTATCCAAATCAGATGAGAAATAAATTTACTACAGCGTTAACGAGGCGGACAGACGGAAGGACAGACGAATAAACAGACGGACGGACGCCCGGCATTACCATATCCCCCGCACCGCGTTGGGGCAGGGGACAAAAAATAAAAGAGAATTGCATTTTCTTTGTATCTCTTTGGATTTTGCGGGACGATCAAGACTATAGAATTGCAACCAGGGATAAATGTTTTTTTATAAATGTTTTTTTTTTGTAAAATGTAACCCATATTTCAATATGAAAACGAACCGGAATAAGTCTTTGTTTTACCTACAGTCAAGAAGTAAAACATCATTTTTTCTAAGAGGCATCCCGTTTTTACATGGAAAATCAGACTAAGTAATCCCAAAAATCGAACATATAAATCGATGACGGGCGCCATATTAAACATTTAAAATTTAAGAAAAAATTATCTAATTTGAAAAAGTAATGATTTCTTAAAATGCAATATTCGAAGCTAAAAACGTTCATCGATCTAGATTGTAACGTCAGACGATCATGTTATCAATTATTTTTTAACATAGGTTCAGAAAATGGAATAATTATAAAAGGTCTTTTTGAGATTAAACGTAAAATTGGGACCACATATGAAAATAATACTGTGACGTATTTGTATTAAGAGAGATATCCATATTTGAGTGCATGAGAGAAGAAAAGCTATCTCAGATTTTAATTATTTCAAGTAAAAATATCTGGTATTATCAAACTGGCTTATAACAAGAAAATTGTTGCAGAACCTTTACCTTTAAACAGTATATTGTCGATAATATTTTATTTTTAACTTTAGAATGTCCGACACACCTTACCATATACCAATATAAGAACAGTTTTAACTGTACAACCATTGGAGAGTCTATTTCTTGTACTGTGTCATGTCAAGACGGGTATACGTTTGTCAAGAACTATTTTCCATTGGACTCGTATAATTGTGGACCCAACACCGCCTATGAATGGAATGCCAGACCACCACCATGTACTTGTAAGTGTAAAACACCAAATCTTAAATCCAGATCGTGTTTATTGTACAATGTTGGTAATTAATTTTTAATCATCGTCGCTATTTGTTTATATTTTACTTGTAACTATCTTTATTTGGATTGGTTGTTCTATTATATCAACAGGACATTTCAAACTGCCGTCCGTCTAAAAGGATCATTTTAGTCCGAATTTTTGGGGTTTGTTCTTGAAACTCTTAAGATTTCTCTTTGCATATTTTGAAGACCTTATATGTGTCTTAATTTTTGTTCACATATTCTTTAACAAATTTATTTGTCGAAACCATTTATTTACTTGTCCTGGCAAAGTAGGAAACTCCTTAAATGTGTATGGATTTGACTTGACATTAATTCAAAGAATTGTCAATTAACTTTGCTAATATTTTAAAATACTCTCATACAAAATAAAAACAAAACAAGCAAATTAAGGAGATATCCACCAGTTACTTCTAACGATGAGTTTTTCTATATTTTTCGTTATTTTGTTCTTTGACATGGAAGAGTCAAATTTTTGGAGAAAAACATATATGTCCTCAGTCTTTTTCACGTGCGGTCAGAGGCTAAAAATAAGGGAAAAGCATTTGACACATTTAAATGTGGTATGTTTATGTTATTTTTTCGTTATGTTTTGAAACATTATTCCGTACAAAATCAAACTTTTTGGAGTTGGATATGCACTCAGTATTGAAGAAAAATACCTCCAAATTTCGTTCTTAAATTTGAGAAAAACTAAACTCTTCTGAATCCAATGTGTGGATTACAATGGGGCATTTTCATCTTGGATAAATTCTGTTCTAAAATATTTCCACTGATCTCGAACAAACCCAGACATCTTTACACCGACATTGGTCTTTTCCGGCAAACGGGAATGATAAAAAAGTGCAGCAAATTTAAGAAACTAAATATAACTTTAGGTAAATAATAGGCTGTTAATGTTTGTAGAAGTAAATACATCTATCCTTGCTTTATAATTTGCAAAAAATGTGGGATTTTTCATTTTTAAAATATGAACACTACATATATTTCGCAAAGTTTTGTAAGTACACTACTCACAGGTGTTGTAAGATTTATGCTTAACGTAACTTTTATTTACCAACACAACAATTTCTGAAATATTTTTTATAGCTGTGAACAGTCCAAGGGCTATAAGGACAACATCTGTTGTACAGTATGAGATAAACTGTGAGGAAGAAGAGCAAATTTCGTCATCTTTATCTCTTAGCTTGAATGAACTACAATGTGTACAAAACAGTTCTTGTACTGTTGAAACGAGGATTTCTGGTTGTTCCAATATGAAAAGAAAAAAACGATCTATTTCTACAGTAGAAGCGACCATTCAACTGTATTCCACCATTAGCGAAAGTTCTGATCTACAAATAGAAGAATTCTTCGCAAATAATATAGGTATTTCATAAAGTTTATGTAAAAAAAAGATGGGGTATGATTGAGACAGTTATCAAAAAAGAAAAAATTACAAATTTATCAAACAATGTTTTACAATAATGTAAAAATTTTTACTGCATCCATATGATTGAAACAAATATATAAACAAACAAAATATCAGAAGACTGAATTGTTGTCAAAAATGATCTTCATGAAAAATTGATGAGAAATTCATTCTGGTCCTTACAGACAACATAGTTCATGTTCATGCCAATAATCCAAGAAAACTTAGTAATGTATATTCCACTTTTTTGATATTTAATCATGTGTCTTTAACGTGATGATGTTGATCCATCTCACTACGTCATTCGCTGTGTGACCAACGTCATCATGCAGTCCGTTTCCAGACTATAACTTATATTACCACATCAGAAATGAACAAAACTATGGAAGGCATGAGGCATACCCTGCCAGGTATGCGACAATGACTCAGTTTATTGAGCCACATGTAAGAGCATTTCAAAACTTTTTGGGCCATATTTAAGTTCCTAGGCCATGGATTTAAATGCTCCCCTGTTGAATGATATTTTAAAAGATGTATAATTTTTGTCTAATTTATTACATATCCTATTTATATTTGCGACCCGAGGCTAATTTTGTTGATTTCTAAGGTCATGTAGCAGACTGGATATCTTTTGGTGGAATGAACTAACATGTATATTAAATAATTGACGTCTTATGACTTCTACGAAATTTATGTACTAACTTTTAACTTAAATCATACATGGGTGCTAAGGAAAGGTCACAGTATGTAATGTTATTAGATTAAAATGCAAAGTAAAGTTTTGAATAATTCGCTATATAATTATATTTTGGACTATCCAACATCTATCTTTCATCCTTGAAATGAAGTTATTCTATATGTAAAAAAAGAATATGGAATGTATTCCAGAAAGTTACGATTTGTAAATCTTAATAGGCTTAAATAATTACCGAAAAGCCAAATTATTATAGGTTTGAAGTGGTTTTGTTTTTGTTGAATATATACATCTAAAAACTGAATATAAACTCGGTAATAACTCGTTAGTTTTGGTCAATTTAAAAGCACTCTTGATTAAAATATATTTTTTTATTACAACACAAAAGAACTAGATATGAGTTTAAATAAAAGAAGGAGTTTATGATACACAAGGTAATTGTCTCTTGTAATGCATAAAAATCTCATTGCAAAATTATTTTTGTTTGATAAGATCGCAAGCATGAACACCTTTACAATGTTTCAAAGATATTTGAAATTGTAGAATTACACCATAGTGTTAATCACAAACATGCCCATTAATGTGCATTGTATGATATTATGGTTGAAAATGGCCTATAGTTTTGATCTTGATCCATGCAGATTTTAATCTTATTGTAAGACCTGACAAAAACTCTATGGGACAAGAAATTTCAAGTATTGAGGTTTATATGGACACAGGTTGAGCAATTTAAAAATGCAAATAATTTATTGTCAAGTAGGTCCAAAGTCAAAGAGAGACAATGCAAGCGTGCGTCAAAACACAAATGTATTCCCCAATTATGTACTTGCAGAGTCTCCGTTATAGATTTTAGTTGAAGTGTTATGTTGAGTAAGAATAGGCCGTCAATGGCAACGTTTCATGTAAAAATTTATCATGTGGACATTTTCCAGGAAGCTTAAGCGAGTATACAAATAAGAGAGAATTGCAATTGGAGATTCTAAATATACAAAAAATCCCTTGACTTCCCTTGTCATCGGGCTTCACGACAATCGCACTTTTGTAGCATCAAGTTGCTTACGTTGCGGCATTGACTGTTGTTCTGCAGGAGGAGTTAAAGGCATAATAGCGTATATGAAGGCTCAACAGTACTTAAATAATGAGCGAGGCGGAGACACAACAATCTGATGTTGCAAAATTTCATTTGTACTTCTTTGAAAGGATCTTAGATTGGACACGTTACAAGTGAATTGAAATTAAATGTTTGGTGTCAAATGATATTATTTGCACGATTTAACAAACTCTATTGTTAACTTTTTATAGTGTACACACAAATCTGAATTTTTATAAAGGTTTTCCTTTTCATTTGCATTGAATACCACAAAAACATTGAATTATTTCCTGTAATAAATTGAACAGAGTATTATGTAGCACAGGCTATAGGTCTATACAAGGCCCCAAATTACAAAGTAATGTGTTTAAAATTTTTTTGTTAACATGATTTTTCATTATTGGGATGCTCTAGGCGACCAAAAAGTTGGGTCTCATAGAGATGTTAGGGATTATTCCGGGGGGTTTCTCACTCCATGTACTATAATTGCATTTCCTTTAAATATAATAATAATGACATCCGAATATACATTCTCTCGTCTTCACATACAGAATGGCTTTTTATAATCTGTATTTTCTGGCTGCTGGTACAAATTTCATAACAAAAGTGAACCTAATATTGTCCAATGATATACTTCAACTATTGCAAACATAACAATATTTTTAAAAAGGTTTTTTGTGTTTAATTTGTTATGAATATCATAGAATTATCTTGATTGCTGTACTTGAAAAAAATTATTTTTAGTTTCACCGGCACTAAATAGATTACTGCAAGTTTACAACGATATGGAATCATCTTTGCAGCAACTGAACAATACAGATGTTTTGACCCTTGATTTAAATGGCAACTTGCTGACCGCTGATTTATCAACACTAACAATAACAAAAAGTTTAACCTGTCCTGATGGAACAGTTGAAGAAGAACTCCTTTGTGGTAGGTTATCGTCAAATTACGTTAATCCATTTGCAACCGAAAGTCTGAAGGAAAGATTATATCTATTTTGTCATGTATAATGTATTTTCTCAGATCTCTGTTCTTAGTGTATAAGGCGACAGAAAATAATTGTGAAGCCCGCCTGAAGCAACCGAAATCGTCATTTAAGGTATCAATTTGCTGCCGTCCTTCCCTTTCACATTTACAAGATCTTCTCTACTGCAACGATTAGAACCATACTTTAGAGGACTGGTGGCACAAATTATTTTCGGCATTCCCGTCTTATTTTTTACGATGGCAACTGGTGCTAAATATTGGCAAAATGTGATAAAATTTTCTAAAATCTTTTCCTCCCTCTGAACTGCTAAGCCGGTATGTACCAAACTGTTCTTGTACTTACATGTAGTTGGTTCTCTATCGAGTTGTATCCAGGACCTCAACCAACAATCTATGATGTAAACCGCACCCAAACTTTGTTTAGTATGAGACTACAGGCAATTCATTAAAATTGAAAAAATTCTATTTAATACGTTATTGTATGTTCAAATGTCATTTTAACTATGTTCTCTCTATTGTAGCTGAATGTCCATTTGGAACATACTGGAGCAATGGCCTATGTGTAATGTGTCCGATTGGATATTTTCAAAACGTGAGCGGACAAACTAAATGTATGTCATGTCCATTAGGCTACACTTCACGGTATCTTGCTTCAAGAAACGAAAATGAATGCTCAGGTATAATATATATTTTATTCATTGATCGTTAAGTTGGAATAAACAACCCGTGCATCATATTTCAACCTTTACAGTCGCTCAGAAATATTATAGAAAGTCTTCCGATTTTGCCTCCGACAGAATTATATTTCGAAGATACATGTAATACCAGAGCTCGCGACATGACAACATTGATCATACAACTTAAAATACATTATTTATATACTAAAAAATTGTGATAACAAATAAAAAAAATACTAATATCCAGAGCGGTCGTTTAACGTGAAGTCCGTTACTTCATCTTCACCTTACATTCGCTACTCTTTAAAAACTACTGAGTGGAATTGCCTGGATTCTTTGTGTTTGATACCATCGAAAATCCTACTTTTTTTCTTAGCGATTTTGATTTTTAAAAGTTTTAAGTGGGTTTTCCTCATCTCCCATAAGGTACTCTTCTAAAACAACTGAATGAAAACGGAGGAAAATTTCAGTGATTCTTCGATGAGTGATATTATTTTTAGATTTTGATTTCAGCGATCTTGGGCTGTCGCATATAATAAACATAGACTTCTTCATAATGAAATTGCGGTTTTTCACGTATCTTTCGCTACTTCTCGAAAACTACTGAATAAAATCGGATGAAACCTTTAGGGATTTTTTGTTTCGTGATTTCTTTGTATCAATTTTGATCTTAGTAATTTTTTATTTCCCGTAACATGGACCAGGCCATTATACCATTAAGTTCCCTACACCTTATCCTCTACTCCTTTTTCACTTTTGATTTTAACTATTATGGGGTTTTCCTTATAAAATCAGGATCATATCCGTAATGCCTAAGGGGTACATGTAGTTCCACCTATATTCCGATACTCCTAAAAAACGACTGACCAAAAAACTAGGAGAATTTTTGGGTAAATAAAATTACATTGAACCTCATCTTTCAGATTTTTAACTGCACAATACGGGGTTTCCCAGAAGTAAAATATTTAAATGTCATGCTTTTTAGCTTTAAATCGCAAAATCCTCCGAATACTTTTACTGCTTTTGCAATATTTAATAACACGTTACAACAAATCGGATAAATCTTTTTTACCCCCATGCTACAAACCTGCTGTATATGATTTTTAATGTTTTCTATGGACAGTTGAATGTTAAGTTTAATTGTAAAACTTTATTTAAAACCAAATGTTTCTTTCAATATGTTTCAAATATGTTACTTGAGCGATTAATGTCAAATCCCATCAATCCCCACTTTATTTTTTTTATAATTATTTTCTTTTATCTCTTTATTAGTTGATATGCATAGGTCATAACTACTAAAGGAATGAGAATGTTAATAAAATGTTTAGAATATTCCAGAAATTTCAGATGTGCAATCATGGATATTAAGGAGAATAACACAATTACAAGCCAAAAATAATACACAGAATATTGCAAAAAATTCTAAAGATTACGCAAACGATCTTTGTAAACTTTTAGGTATAAGTAAGAAGCTTCCTAACAGGAAGGTGTGTAATTCATGCCTTTTTCTACAGTTTAATAATTTATTATTTTTTACTTTATAATATAGTACAAAGTCAAACTGAAACCAACACTAGAACTCCAGAAGAACATACCTTAGGTAATTTCATATAGAAAAATCACATAAGTGTCACATAATATCTACAATAAACCATAGTTGCAATAAATAATATTATCTGTACTTCAATATGATAACTTGTTTTCTGATAAAATAAATTTTTAATATCAATTTTGAATTTATGAGAACAGTTCCATGTGCCTGGATCTTTTTTATGTGGAATATGTTTTTGGTTTAGACTACGTTTTAAATATTAGGTTTTGAAACGTTTTCGTTTTCAATCAGTTTCAATCATATATAGAACAGATTTATTTAATATTTTAATATGTTTTTGTACAACTCGACAAATTAATCTCAATGATATATATTTCTTCTAAACCTGGTTATTTGAAGTAAACAGCTTTTTTGAATTTAGAATTGTAATGTGTTTATACGTGATAATTACCAATGACAGAACACATCTCTTTTTTAGATTTGTTTCTAACCATAGCCGAATTATTATTTAGAAAATGAATTTTTATATGGATATTTATATTGGAAATAAAATTCTTATTTCATTGCATTTGATATAAAAGCAAATTCTAAATGTAAATAGCATACTATACGTATGTCAGTGTTTTAAACCTAAAATATACGTTTTTATGTTCAGATGTAAAATATCTTGAGATAACAGTTTTTAGAATATGATACAATGAAGTTCACGATTACTCTCCCTGCAGTTACAAGTTTTGACGGAGATATACGAAAATTAAATGATATAAAATTGAACAGACATTATATATCCTATTATTCATTTTTTTTTCAAATTTTAGCTCCAGTCATTAAGCTTTAAAATTATATTTACATTTTAACTTCAATCTGCATTGCGATTGCTTTGCTTATCTTAACATGTCTATGGTGAAAGTTCTATACACTAGTGATCCATTCAATAATATCCTATGCATTTTAAGTTTGAATTGTCTGTTAATTCATGTATTTGTTGTATCTGTTTACAAGATGGTATATTTTACTATGTTTTCAAGATATACACATGTGAAATTTATAATATTTAACATCATGTATCGTATTTAAAAGATTTTAAAGCACACATTTGTTAATCAATAGATTAGTAATAAAAGTGATAAATTTAAATGAATTTAATAATAAGAGAAAAGAAACACGGATATTACACAGTCTAGATGCAAAGAGGTCGTAAATAGACCTTAAACTCGTAATGAACAATTAAATTAAACATTTTTGCAAAATATGTACATTTATAATTTTTTGAAATAAATTTCTCTATAAATTTAACTGCTGGTAAGAATATGTCAAAAATTAAAATAATAATTTAGGATTCTTTTCTCTCTTTTGTAGCGTTCTTTACTGATTAAAGAAAGTGTTCATTGTACAAAATGTTGTAAACACGTATCAACCCAAAAGATTTTACATGCACTTCTAAACATACTCATTTTTACCTCAAAACAAAAATAGCAGTGAAGGTTTTTGATAACACGAGTCTAGTGTACAATGCTCATGCGATAGATCAAAAGCAAGTCTTATTCATTAATGTCGACTTAATAGATTTTAAGTTATCTTTTTTAAGCAAAATTAATGTGACATAAAATGATGCGTCGCTCATTTACCAAAGTAATGTTTTATTGATGAACGATTTTCTTTACTATGAGGTAAATTTGACCTTTTCTTTTTATTTTAGACAAGAAAGTTATTGTAATTGCTGTCACAGTTGTATTTGTTGTTGTCGCTTGTATCACAATTGCCATTTTTGCATACAGGAGCTATTTAAGGTAACACGTAGTATAATGCAAAATATTTTGAGGGAAATAAAAAGTCTTCTCCTCGGTCATGCTGTCCATTCTACCCGTCGGGAAAAATCTTTTGAACCGTTTTCCCGAAAATTTTCGTCAAAAAGTGTATATGCTTCCATAGCGTTGATGGACAGTGGCAATGAAATACAGATTATTGTTTTCCTTTGTTAAGTCATATCAAAACTCAGCAAAAAATCGGGAAAAGATTGCAAAATGTCACGGAAAATACATAAATGTCATAAATAATTTTTACTGCAAAACTATTAGAAGGAAGTCGAATTAAAAAATATCATGTCCGATTTGGAACTCGATTGATGTCATTTAAGTAGATCTCTGTTGTTGAATCAACCCACATATCTATGGGAACAATTTTGGTCACTCTTGTAGTGAAAAGACTGTTTACACATATATTAGAAAACGCATCAGGGACTTGGGGGTTGTTATATCGGAAACCATTAAATGACATATGTGCTTTCGTTTTAAAACATTTCTAGTAACAACAATTTAATCTGATATATACTAGTAAAAAAAAGAAACGTTACACTGATTTCATGTTGAATAATTTATCAAATAACACACTTATTTGATCAGAATTATTATCCCCGCGCTAGCGAAAGCGCGGGGATAATGTTTTACTGTTGGTCGTACGTACGTACGTACGTACATCTGTTGCCGTTAATGTCCAGGATAATCTCTGGAACCATCCAACGTAGGAAGATGAAATTTGGAACATTGATTACACTATGGGTGGGGACTGTGCCAAAGGTTTCGGAATTTTGATAACGCCCCCAGGGGTTGGGCTATAGAGTTAGCCTTGGGGTACATTTTTCCTTTGTCATGCAACTCCTGCTAGGTTATTTGGAATACGGAACTGAAACTTGGGTCAGTAATTGCACTTGAGATGTGGAGTGTGCCAAAGGTTTCGGAACTTTGCTAATGCCCCCAGGGGTTGAGATACACGGGTAGCCTTAGGGTACATAAATCCTTTGTCACGTAACTCCTCTGAGGTTATATGGAATATGGAACTGACACTTGGCTCAGTAATAGCACTTGAGATGTAGACTGTGCCGAAGGTTTCGGAATTTTGATAATGCCCGTAGGGGTTGGGATACACAGTAGCCTAAGGATACATAACAGCTATTATTGTAAATATGTCAATTCTAGTTCAGATCCCCACCCCTAAACCATATATATTCTTAGTCGGCATGAAAATACATATTACATAGGCACCCCGGGGGTCTGCCCCACCCCCCTAATTTTAAAAATCCCAAATTATATCAAAAAAACATTCAGATCCCCACCCCTAAACCATATATATTCTTAGTCGGCATGAAAATACAACTTACATGGGGACCCCCGGGGGTCTGCCCACCCCCCTAATTTTGGAAATCCTAAATTATCTCAAAAACCATTCAGTTCCCCAACCCTAAACCATATATATTCTTAGTCGGCATGAAAATACAAGTTACACAGGCACCCCCGGGGGTTTGGCCCCATCCCCATAATTTTGGAAATTACAAATTATCTCAAAAAAAGCGCGGGGATATGCAGCGTGGCTGCTTCGACTAGTTTACTTTATTTTTCATAAGGGTACCATAGAATGTCTTAATTATGCATGGACAGTCCACAGAAGTAAAACCTTCGCCGGACTCTAATGACATGGTAACTCTTACCACCCCTGTATTAGATCCGACAGTCAATTATCGATACCGGAAACGGAACTTTCAATTCTCATAGACTACCTGATCTCATATTACAACGGTAACCCGATTGATTTAATTTTTTCATGTCTTTTTGGACTACGCACTTTTGTTCACTCACATAGGTATACTATACTGGACCTTAATATTTTATTTAATTAGTTTATCATTATATTTTTAAAAGGTATCTTCAATCTTGAATCAAGGTGTAAATGTTTTTTTGAATGGTTTTATATGCTAAAGTGCATGAAGTCAGTAGGTTCATGCTTAATTAATAATTTAAGCATGGATATACTTATAGTATTAGAACTTTTTGTGGCAAGTATACGTGAGAAAATGCTTTGAATGTTATTCCTGAAACATAATCAAAGACCAAAATTATCCTTTCCGCAAGATTAACTTTACGGTCACTATGTGGTTAAGTAGTTTTTAGTTAATAATACAGAATAATGCGAATTTCATAAAATATGATGTCGAAAAAGGTTAAGATATGAATTGCAGAACGCTTGTAAAAAATGTGGTTATTTCAGTTACCTGTGGGTTATTTATATGTTCTGCGTTGCGTAAGTGTGTACGTTCCATGACTTCGCAAAACAACTTCTCAAATTTCGATCCTCAATCGCTATCACATGGCTGCATAAGTAATGATTTTACACCAAACAATTCTGTATCGGTATGGACGCTTCTTACATTAAGCGACAGAAATTATATAAAAGGGGCATTAAAATTAGGATTATCAGTTCTACGTCATTCGACAGTTAATGTTGACTTAATCGTCATGGAGATATTTGAAAAACCTATTGCTCTGTCTGATTGGACAAAACTTAAACAAGTAGGGTGGTCGAGGTGTGTTGTAAAACGGCTTGCACCAAGAGATGAAAAACATACCA
>JAULBM010166619.1:0-17923 GCA_032357055.1 Geukensia granosissima | reverse complement strand
TTTTTTTTTTTTGAGAGAAAATTTTTTTGTTGATTAAAATAAAATGTGATATCGTTGCACGTTTTCTCAACCGGAAATGTAATTACATATGTTAAACTGAAACCGATACCGGACTCGGAAAGACAAAAATTCTGGATTTTGCTATTACCGATTTTTTTTCCTTATAAAAACGGCGGATGCGGCAGGTTTTGGACAGACGCAGCGGTGCCTGAGAAGCTTAAATTTATTTTATCAGGGCCTTAACATTGGACCCCATGGAAATTTCACATTTTCATCTTCTTCTCTGAAACCACTAAACAGATCTCAACCCAACTTGGCGAAAATGTTAAGCAGGTGATCCTTTGCCAGATTTGTGAAATTGGTGCTGATCTGAAATTCAACATGGCCACCAGGGACAATTATGTATTCTGATTGATCCAAGTTTCAAACATCTTCTTGTCAGAAACTACAAAGTGGATTGGTTTGTTACTTTGCAGAAATGATTGTTAGATGGTTCTGTACTTAACTTGTGAATCGTTTGCCGATCGGAAAATAATCACATTTTTCATCTTCTTTTTGTAAACAGGTGTATGGATTTCAACCTAACTTGGCAGAACTTTTAGGCAGGTGGTCTTTTACCAGAGTTATGAAATTGGTGCTGATCCCAAAATCACATGCCATGGCCAATTATGTATTTTGATTGGTCCAATTTTCAAACATTTTCATGTCAGAAAATGCAAATTGTATTGAATTGTTACTTTGGAGAAATGAATATTCAACAAAAAATTGTTAAGCGATTTCAGGCTCAATGGAGCCTCTGGTTGCATAAGTGGCCAAGGGCCATGTGAGCTTTTGTCATTACTTGGTATCTTTAAACTTTTAAACATTTTAATCAACTTCTCTGAAACTACTGGTCCAAATCTAATAAACTTGACAGGAAGGATCTATATAAGGTGCTATATAAAGTGCACTAATTTTGTCATGAACGATTCTTGTTTCTTATTGGCTGAAAAATAACAATATCATCTCCACTTAAACTGGTAGGCCGAATGGAACCATATTTTACAGGAAGCATTTATGAAAGGTCCTTTAAAAAGTTTGCTTATTTTGTCCCGATCAGTTAAAAAATAGCTGCCATGGACAATTCTTGTTTCTGATTGGCAGAAACATAAAATCATTTTCTCTGAAACTTCTTGGCCATCTGGAAGAATATTTTACAAGAAGCATCCATGCAAGGTCCTTTACAGAGTTTGCTTTTTTTGTCCTGAACAGCCAAGGACATGGCTGCCATGAACACATATCTAGTTTCTAGTTGTACATTGGGATCCTGCCTCTCAGAATGACAAGTTAGCCTGGGTTATTGGACAACTCCTGCTGTTGTTTGTTCACCTATACCTCTGCCTGCAAATTATATTTAAATTTATTCCTTGAAAACACTTGGCCAATTACTATCATATTTGGTGGGAATGTTCATTGGATGGTCCATAGCAAAAGTTGGTGTTTTTTGTTATCAGAAATCAATATGACCACTAGTGAAGGAATAACAATCTCATTGTCTTTAACTCAAAAGCTCTTCTATGCAGAAACTACTAAGCCAATTGAATTGATTTGTTGTGGGAATATTATCTTTGTATGGTCTTCTGCTTACAAAAGTTATGTTTCTACACTGAGCAGAAATTAAATAGAGCTGACACAGCTAGACTAAGTTTAACATTGGATTGTTTGAATTTCTTCTAAACAGAACTTACCTTGCCAATTAAATTGATTTTTTGTAGAGAATTATCATTGTATGGTCTTATACTAAATTCAAGATCGTCCCTAGTCTGGGTTAAACATTCAATTTCTTCAAAGATATTTTTTGTCCTTTTTGAGAGGTTTGAAATAAGACAGACTTAATTTTCGTCATGTAATAAGCAATGTGGTATCAGTTGAGCAATAAAGGCTCTTGGGAGCATCTTGTTAACTTTTTTGGTGCCTTCATAGCGGCACCTACACATTTTATGGTCAAACTAGAGAGATACCAGATTATAAGGCACAATTTTATAATTGCCAGTTCTTGTGCAGCGACAGATTTTATCATTTTTTCCAGGTGAATGTTTACAAAATCTCCTCTTAATAGTAGGATGAAATATTGAAAATTTCATGTATAATGAGAGGTCCTTACATTCTTTGTTGAACAGCCGGTGAGCCCATTTAGAATGTATATCTGTTGATTTAATTTTTACACTGTATTTGCCATATGATTGTATATTATCACGTTTCCAGGCATCAAGCCATTCATGTGCCTTATATGCAACACAACATTTACAAGACAACATAGTTTGAACTACCACATGTTGATACACAACAATCAAAGTCGATTTACATGTAAAGATTGCGGCAGGAAGTTTAGACACCCCAGTCATTTCAAGGTATGTTCTGGGTTCAAGTTATGCATTGTTAGTGGTAAGCCATTAGGGTTTTTACCCATCCAAAGAATATATCTATTACATTATTAGGAGATGCATTGTAATCAGTTTAAAAAGAAAATTGAACAAACATATTAAACCAGAGCTTTTAACAAATCACATTATTTTAACATGTTTAAATGTGTATATCTAACAAACTTTCCAGTCAAAATGATTTATTGTATCTGTCATTTAGACACTGGTATCTGTTTATTATAACCTCCTTGGTTTTCTAGTGGTAGTAATCTCATTTCAAATGCAGCATATCATGATTTCAATCCAGTCAGTTCAGACTAAAGATTAAAGACTTGTTGGCAAAGTCAGAAGCTCATTTGTGACTTTTTGTGACCTAGCACGTGAATAATCTGTATGTCACTCTAGTACATGTACAAATGAATTCCTATCATTTATCTCATTAATATGCTCTCCTCCTGAATATGCATAACATATTTGATGCTGGATGTTAAGCTAATTTAATCAAGTTTGAAAATTTGAAATTTTAGTATTTGAATTAAATTTATTTGTATTTATGATATCAGGGACTGTCCAACTGTCCAGGAAAATTAAAAACACCAGTTGGACTACTGATTTTTGATGTATACCTGTCTGATTGGACAACTAAAAATAAATGAAGGGAAACAATGTTTAGCTACAATAGAAACATAATCACCACTGGTTTTTTTCAAAGGAATATGGCCAAAATGAACGTTAAACCGCAAATGCACTGTTTCAGCAAATGGCTGACTTCCAAATGATTGTTATAATGGAACTGTTCTGGACTGTTCAAGTTCACTTTTTTAGGCTAGCCAAAATTTAAGATTCTCAGAACAGCTTTTTTTCTGTATCTTTTTTGTAAAGAATAAGTTCAGAACTGTTTTCCTCATTTTACTGACTGTGTCATATGTTTTTCAAAGATTGAACAAATGGAAGATGTTAAAAGTTTCAAAAATCAATGTAAACCAACTTTGCTTACCATTTGAAGTAAACTTCTGTCTTTAGATATCTTCAGAAATCAGTTAATATCAGTCTCATTTTGATAAATATTATTTGCAAAACCAATCACCAATACAACAGTGATGCAAATATTATAAATGAGGAATTGGATTTTTTTTTGGTCACCAAATTTGAAGATTTAAACCCTGTGTTTTCCAGATTTTATTTGATTGATTTGAAGATAAAATAGCCTCAATATAAAAGTATGCAGAACTTTTAGTGTAAACATTTTGTTATAATTCAGAAAACAAATATACTTTACAATACATAAAATGTTAAACAATAAAATGAATAAAGATAGGATTCGGAAACCAGCTTAAAAGCTTATATTAATTTGTTACTTTCAAAAAGTTGAATTTTCCAATTACCCTAAGAGTAGACATTATTCTGAATTTATTAAATGATTTATCTGAATTATTTCTTTTTGTATATATTAGTATGACAGTATAGAAACAATAAATATGTTTTGTTAAAAAAAATGATTATCACATTCTTAAATAATGATATTTAAAAAATAAAAAAAAAATAAAAATAAAGTCGTCTTGCATTAATTTATTTGGCATTACCTATTACCACATGTTTTCATATTTTTTTTAGGAACATCTTCGACGTCATACAGGAGAAACACCCTTTGTTTGTGCTGACTGTCCACAAAAGTTTAAAACAAGAAATACATACAAAAGACATTTGAAGACAAGACATGGAAAACTTCTTACAGCTTCAGGAATCAAAATTTTAACAGTTGAAGAATTTGCAAAAATAAGGACAAAACCTTACAGGGTTACCCCTTACAGAAGGACACCTGATAAGGAAGTACGAAAGATGGTATCGGAAATAAAAAGTAAACTTGAAGTTGAAGACAATGAATCTGATGTTGATATTACAGATGATGAAGACAGATCTGTTCTGATAAACAATGCTGCCATCAAAGAGGAAAATGATTCAGAAGATAATTGCCTTTCAGATGGAAATGCTGTGTTCATACCACTTGGCATAACAGTAAATTCATAGTTGATCATCTGTTAGGTTGCTACTCATGTATATTTTTAGGTTTATTGTTTTTTTTTTAACAGCATTGTTATGGAGAAAAGTCACTTTAGGTGTGCTCTGGTGTAACAGAGGGATTATTTGATATTGTATGGTACAACTATTTGTATCATGTCTTGTCAGTTGTAAAGCTGTATTCCTACATCTTGTAGTAATTCGGCTTTGTATTAATATGTTTTAAAAATATAAATAAGTAAGCTAAAGGATTCAAACAGGAATGAGCACTTGATTCTCATTCATTATGAATTTCTTGTTTTTAATATTAATTAAAATAAACAGAGGAATACTGTCACATAAGAAAATTGTTTAAATCTTATTACTTAAATATTTTGTAAGTATAATACCAAAGTTACTAGGCCTAAAATAAAATATTGTTTGTTTGCTGTTTACAGAAAAATCAGCCCGACTGTCAAAATTTGATTGTGCCTATTTTTTAAATATTTTTTTTATTGGATCTGAATATTCCGTTACTGCTGGTATCGTTTTGCAGTTAGATTGAGGTCGGAAGTTCTCAGATTTTTTTATAAAATAAAATATTTTTCCTACCTACGGACCCTGAACTCTGTGAGTACAGTCAGAAACAGCAAACAAACATATTTTTAAGGTAGGCCCTGTATTTGTATACATTATTGAACAGCAATTCCTGAAATATTTTAATAAAATAAATGTCACCTATTTTAAGATATCTTCACATATAATTTGAATTCATCTTTTGCTAGCAACAACTTTACATTTAAGTAGAAGTTTTCCTAAGAATCGGGTAGATTATCATTTCAAGGTACAGACTATGAAATAGTCCATAGATTTTGCCAAACTCCTTACTCACAAGACATATTTCTTGAATAATATACAATGGTGTTACTGTCAAACAATAATGAGTTACCTCACTAGTTAGGAATTAAATAGTTTATTCAATGAAATTTGAATGTAGCTTGATAATAGCTTGACATTCCAAACAAAATGTTTAATTTGAAAATATGCAGTCTTTCCATGTTTGTGTCACCATCTACATGATTCTTACATGAACTGACACTTGGAATTCAATGTGCTGTGACTTTGTAGTTATGACAAAAGTACTGTATGTTCGTTTCATTTGTTTTAATCAATTGATGAAGTTCAAGATGAAATCCTGATTTGATTTATTTTTAGAATTCAGAATCAAGCTAAACAATTCATTTAAATCTTTTTAAAATAGAATTCTAAAAAGGAAGAAGCATTTGCAATCATTTGTTAATCATAAATTATAGATAAATCTTTTGTAAAAATCCTTAAAAACATGTTATTTTAATTGCACAACACATAATATCCAAAGTGAATAATATGTTTTTATATAAATGTGTAATAAGTGCTTTTTGCTTAAAAATTCTCTCATCATGATAATGATAATTTTACTGAAAAATCCTGATAGATTTTTTAAAAATTCTGCAGTATTTATGTGCTAAACTGACATTTACAGGATTTTTAAATGCTTTATCCTGAAACTTTTTATATTTTTGTATTACATAGTTTGAGAGTTTATCTGAGCACACCTAACAGTGCAACGTTGTAAGCAATTGTACAGTAGACAGATTTGCTAATATCTGTAGGCATACAAGTGTGTATTATGGTAAGAAAATAATACAACTTTCCACAAAATTGACACCATGGAACAATAATAATTGTTAATTGTTGATGGTTAACCTGTCTATGTGTTGTGGTTGGTGGTTTTTAACATCCTACACAGCAAATTAATGCTTTCAGTCATACCCATGTGTCATGAGCAGAACCACATAGTTGAAAGGATTTATATACACCACAGCTCACATTAATTTGCATTACAGCTTGTACACAATGGGCAATCAGATACTGTCCACTCAAAGTCAATTACTGTATTTCTTGGACTATTAGTCTATGTTTAGGTCTAATCTATAGTGACATAGTCACCACCGACTTATAATGGGAGGGAAAAGCATCAATTTATTAAAAAAAGTCACCACTTGCAGCATGTCAAAATTTTCCAAGATATGTTTATACTACAGCTTATAAATATCATAACAATAATGTTTATGATATTTTATAGAAAACAGATTTTTTACAAAAAAACGAATATTTTACATTATTGGAAATTAATAATACATTTTGTACCTCTGAAAGTCTCCAATGACTGCCAACATCTTTGAGCAATTGTTGAAAATACAAGCCAAAATTCAAATCTTATGCCAAATAGACTCAGACAATGCCTCCCCTGTTTAATTTCACACAATGGACCGTTTTTATTGCCTCGAGAAAAAAACTACTCTGTGATATAAATTTTGAATTTGGCTGCCAGATTGAATATTTTAAACATTCCAGTGTTCAAACATTTGATTGCTGTGGATCATGAAAGTGAAACTAGGATTTCAAACAGCTGGGTTATTTGTTGCTAGATGCATTCAAATTCAATATGACACCAGTTCAAACAAAAACAATTGAGAGATAAAATAATTGTTTTGTTTATTTACTGTTTATTATTATTTATGGAGATTTCGTAATTGGTTATTTTAAGTTATCAGAAATGGGTCTTAAAGCCTTGACTTTAACATGTTTAGAGTGACAATAGTTTATTATATACTTATCCTATCAGACTACATTGTTTTTGGTTCAACTTGCTCCATTTTTGACTGCTACAGGACAATTGGACAAATGGTAATGTAGAGTCTTGGTCTGGCATTCGAGTTTGTTGAGTGACATAATAAATTGCTTGCAATTATTACGCCAACAGTGGGTAAGTGGCAATGACAGCTGTTGAGCTATGGTGGATTTAATGGTATACCATTGTCTTTGATATTAGATAAGTATGTTCCCTTTAAGTGCAGTTTTATAGATATTCAAAACTAAAGATATTATTGTTGATTTTTAAATCATTAAAGTGCTAATCAAAATTGAAGGATCTGTTACTTTTTGTGCTGACATTTTTAATATATTTTGATTTTGAATAGTATTTTTGTGCAGGTGTTTAATTGTGTAAAATAAACCAAATTTGTGTGCTTTTGTAAGTGCATGCTTAATTTACATTAAAATAGTTTTACTTATAACATTATCAACATTGAAACTTTTTGTATTAGAATAGAAGCAGACAAACATTTCTTATAGTATTGAAATACCATCAAAACTTCACCTACTTCAAAAAAATAAAAAGATTTGTCATATAACTATATGGTAGGATAAAATGTGCCTTCATGAAATGATGTTTGCTTTGTACATAGAAATATGTAATCATTTGTAGATGTTAGTGCATCAACCTGGACATTATTATAAATATGTCTGATACTTTTTAGAATGCATGATTTAATATGGAAACAACAATTTGCATACATATTTAAATTTGTTTTATTTTTTTTTAAATAAAATTACTGTGATATAACTGTTTCTTGGAATATTACAGACATGCAGGCCATATTGTTACTTGTTTTAAATTGGTCATATTTTTCATTCATTTATAATGTATACAAAGACCAGGTTGTCAATTTTGTTTTCTCTGCACATTTATATTGGGGTATCAGTGTTCTTCCTAGAAATTGTTGATAGTACTGTGGTACACATAGAACACATTGATATGGTCACTGTGTTGTGTGTGAAAATAAATGTTTGCAACTGTACTTCATACAGAAATGTCGTGTATTCATGTAAGTGTATAGCCCTTTTTGAAAACCCATTTCCGGAAGGGTGTGGTTCCTTCTAAAATTAAAATTTACCATTCTGGTTCCCGGCTTGCGGGTAGTGTGGTATAAAGTTTCCATAGAAATCACCGCTAAATTGTGCATCAATTTCTGTCGAAGACAAATAGTTTAATCTTTCAATTTCCGTTTTTATAAATTAAGATGTGGAGCGTATATACCTTAACTACTTCTGGCAGTCATAGAAAGAAAATGCTTCAAGATAAAGTACAGGGGAAAGTCGGGTTTTTCTCCTTGCTCATTCTTGTGTCGATGTGATGGACTACCCACAAAGGTGAACAATTCTGACAAAATCTTATTTTTAAACCAAACTCGGACTTCCGGAAATAAGTTTTCGAAAAGGACTATATGCCTTAAATTGATACTGTTAATTCATAAAATTTATGTGATTGTTTTATTATTGCGAATAATGCGACTGGGTTATAATGGTAAAAATAAGAACTCGCATTCTTCTATTAAATTTATTTGCTCACAGGTTTTCTTAAGATGGCATAATTAATCTCTTCTTTTGGAGTGAAATTTCAAAATTGCAATATGAATGCAATAATTTCTGAATTAACAGGAAATAAAGACTTCTTAATCTGGGATAAAAGTCACAAGAAAAAAATCATCATTCTTTGTTAAAAAAGTGTGTTGCAATCAGAATCCATGACTTTTTTGATAAAACATGCCTGGGTCGGACAGACATTTTCATTTTTGCAGATCTGAATGTTATCAACATTAATCTTTCATTATTCCCCCCCCAAAACAAGTTGAAGTTTTATCTCAATAGAAGCTGTAACCCACAGTGCCAAAAAAGCCTAGGAAGGACACTGAGCATACTTTATTAATAAGCTATTATTTTTCCAATGTATTTAGATTTGAGGAAAACAGTTTTTCTTTGATGGCTGGTTTCCCTTGTTAAAATATTTCTTAAATGTTTAATTGTTTTGTAACTATTGTATACCATACATATTTCATTATATTTTTGAACGTTCATAAAATTTACATATATACTGTGTATAAAAAATCTATAGAAATTCATTAAAATAATTAGCAAATCAATTTGTCACTTGCACACGGTGTTTTCAGTTAATATGATTGTGAGAAAAAGGGCAAGTATGTTTATGACACAGAGAAAGCACAAAAACACTAGAACTATTAATAGTGCAAAAAGTAGGAACAAATTATTACTAATTGTACAAAATGTTTCTTTGGTCATGTTACTTCTGAAAAATTTAATCATGTTAACATATTCGGGGAGAATGCATCAATAAAAGAAAAGTAAAAAATGTTTAAATGAAAATTTTCATGATTTCAATTGACACACTTCTGGAGTCCATGGAAAAACCTCCAATGGATGCATGGAACAGATTGAGAATTGTAACATGGAAGCAAGATCAGCATGGTGAAAATTCTTTATATGGAAGCAAGATCAGCATGGTGAAAATTCTTTATAAAAAATTGAAAGAGTTTATAAACTGTAAAAAAACAAGATAAGACTTTGCAGTTACAGGATGGTACCCCACCACTCCACAGATCATATAATTCTAACTACTCTAAGCTAGGGCAGGATGCTAGGGCTTCCTTTTAAAAACTGCGAGTTAAACTCGCAAGGGAAACACCTGCCACCCATATATTTGTATGCTGACTGAAGTAACTATGTGCTATGGAGACTAACCTATACATCAAATATGGCAAGCCTACATCAAAGGAAAAAGTAAAGCCCCACACAGTAATCCATGGTAAAGGACCTATAATTTTGACCTCAAGGTCAAAGGTCAAGGCCATAAAGAGGTCATGAATGTACATGACAAATTGTCTCATGGTACACAAATGTGCCAAATTTGGACTGCTTATGTTGAAGAATAAAAAAGATAAGGCCCAGACACAAAAATTCATATTAAAAAACAGAATTTTGACCTTGAGGACAAAGGTGAAGGTCATAAAGGTCAAGGAGTCCCAACATGTTGTCTCATGGTAATACACTCGTGTGCAAAATACGATATGCCCATGTAGAACAGCCCAGAAACAAATTCATGGTAAAAACACACTTGACAATGAGGTCAAATATCAAGGTCATAAAGCGGTTATGAATATATGCTACACATCCTCTCGTGGTTTTACAATCATGTGCCAATTATGGAATGCCTATATTACCATGTCAAAGGGACAAAAATCTGTAACCTGAACACTAACCTATAAATTTGACCTTGAAGTCAAAAGTAAAGGTTATACTGGGGCCATGAATGTTCACTACACATCATTTAATGGTGACACAGCCATGTACAAAATATGGTATTCCCATGTCAAAAGACAAAAAAGTTGTTGCCCGACATGAAGCCAAATCTATTAATTTGACCTCGAGTAAGGTCAAGATCATTCTGGGGTCACAACTGTACACAATGATACACCAGTGTGCAAAATATGGTGTACCAAAGTTAAAGAAAAAAAAAAAACAAAAAAGAAAACGGACCGGACATGAACCTGCAAAAACAGACAAACACACAGAGTGATTCATAGTGAACTTTGTTTGGAGAGGGGGTATAAAGAACACGATGGTTTGATTTTCCTGTATGACACCACAAACCCAGGTTAGGGGAGGGTTGAGTGCTCACCAACCGGTTAAACCCTGCCACACTTGTGTGCCTGTCCCAAACCAGGTACCTGTAATCTTGTTTAATTAGTCATTAATTGTTATCTGTTCACAATTTTTCCAATAGATTAATAGGTTGATTGCCATGTTTTATGTATAGTTTCCTAATTTTGTCCTGATCTGAAACTAAACATTGCCACAACAGATAATTCTTGTTTCTGATTGGCTGAAACTGCTTGGTGAAATTGATTAATATTTGATGTAGAGCATCCATGGAATGTTTTTTACAAAGTTTCCCCATTTCATCCCAGTCCAACAAAAACAAGGCCGCTAGACAAATATTGTTTCTGAATGGCTGATTCATTAAAAAATTTTCTCCTTTGAAACCTCTTTGCCAAATTGCTGGTGAGCAATACAGGCTCAGCCTCCTGAGCATCTAGTTTTTATGTCAAACTCACATTTTTTATATGTCCATACATTTTAGTAGGATACCACCCTTGTTGAAGGCCTTATGAAGACCTCTAGATTTTGACTTCTGATAACTGTGTGGTCAGACATGGCTTGGTTTCTTATAATTTATGCAATATCTATACTTTGGCTACTCCGAATTAATTAATAGGTCATCGGATTGCTTGCTCCTCGTATGATGGGTTCAAGTTTTTTTAAATAATTTACTCGCTCCATTTTTTTTCATTTTTTAGAAATTTTCATCATTATTCCTAAATATAAAAAACTAAAATTTTCTCGCTTGCTCCTAAAAAATACAAAAAGAAAGGAAAAAAAATCTTGTTACCTGTTGATTTTGAATTAGTTAATGATTTTGCACTCCAACATTTTGCCTTGCAAGAAAAAAATTAAGTTAAAAATTTTGCTCGTTCGCACCTATTTTTATAGATAAAAATCAAAAGAACTTGAATTAAATTTGGAGTGGCTTTATTATATTTTTAAAGTAAAGGTTAAATATTAAAGCTGCTATCGTATCTTTTGATTCTGAGTACTTATTATGTATCAGTGTTACAATGTTTAAATGTCAGTTTTCATTGCTCTTTGGTCTCTTTATATGAACTGGATTCAGTTCAGTTTTAACAATAAGTAGGTCATCTTTTCAATTCAAAAATACAAATGGCAGAAGTATTTGTATACCGATACACTATCAGTTTTTAACCACATGCATCATGACCTCTCTCTTGCTGTTTTGGAGGTCTATAAGGTGTCTGAATTAGAGGCTTAGAAGTCTGAGCCTATATTGCTCACCTGACATTGGGCCAATCAGAAACAACACATTTAACTGTCAGGAGTTTCCATAACCGTTTAATTTTATAGAGGATCTCCCTTAGATGTTTCCTTTCAAATATTACTGGATATTCCTTTCAACCAAGCAATGTTAGGGAAATTCTTTTTTTATATGTCAGCTAATCAGAAACAAGAGGCAGCAATGTTTTTGTCTGATCCAGATGCAATAAGAAACAATATGAAGGACATTTTAAAGATGCTTTCTGTCAAATAGACTGCCTCGGTGGTGTAATGGTTAGCGTGCTTGCCTCAAATGTGGAAGGTCATGGGTTAAATCCCAGGACTGATCAAACCGCCTCGGTGGTGTAATGGTTAGCGTGCTTGCCTCAAATGTGGAAGGTCGTGGGTTAGATCCCAGGCCTGATCAAACCAAAGACATTAATATTTATATTAAGATTGGTTGGCCCAGAGTCAGAATAATGTGTCTTGGTAAAGTGGCATGTCTTCCTGCGGACTGTTGCTTTAATGAGCTAGCACAATAAAAATCGGCCTCATCGTGTTCAGGGTTCACAAATCATCACTATCATAAATATGCTCTCGTCCTGAATATGCATGAAATATTTGCCACCATTCAATTAATCAATCTGTCAAATATTGTTTTATTTGGCCAAGAAGTAGCTCAGGAAAGCAACAGTCCACAGGTAGACCTGCCACTTTACCCAGACTTCTGACACTGGGCTGACCCGTCTTTTCTCTTACCCCTTAGTCCTGCTTGCTTAGGGGAGAAGCAGCAAATTTAAATTTTAATGTCTTTGGTTTGACCCAGCCAGAGATCGAACCCACAACCTTCTGCACTTGAGGTGAGAACACTTAACATTTAAACACCAAGGCATTTTCAGAATAATGAAAACACTGCAATCATTCTTAATTAATAGTATATAATTAAAATGTGATCTTATATTTTGTCACTTTTTATTAATTTGACAATGTTATACAAATAAATGTACATTGTAACAATATCTTTACAATACTTCTCTTTTGAACATACAAAAACAGTTTTAAAAAAGTAACCTTTAGTTTTCTAACATAATCTGAGCATTACATGACAATATTCTATCATCAATTAAATACTTAATACATTAACTTTAAAAAAGGAAGCTTGCATAATTCACCTGGATTATGCCAGTTTTGGTTTAAGCACTTTCATGTTTACCTTTATTAATTAATTCAACATAAAAAAACAAAGTATGAGGCTATGTTTCAGAGGGTATAAACAAATTAAAAAAATGAATTTGCAGAGATAGAATTTTATATTATAATACACCCCTAACCTAAAATTCTGGATCACCACTAGTGTATCATTGTCAGTAATTCTTTATTAGACTTTATTTAAAGATATAAATATCAGTTTATGTCTGATGTATGAATTTCAATACCTAAAATCTCATAACAATTTAACCAGTACTCCCTATAGGATAATTTTAAATTTAAATGATAAATTTGCCTAGAAATGTTTTTTTAATAAATGGTTAATTAGTGTGAAAAAATTTCTCATTTGAATGAAAACATTTTGATTTATTTATACATTTTTTAAGGACCAAATAGGAGCAAATTCTATTACAACATGCATATTTCATGAGTCAAGAACAAATTCTGTTATTATTATCCATATCCATATGATTATGTTGAAAAAGAAGACAGAAACTAAGAATTTGAGACACCTGTAGGTTACCAATGTTGCATATAGGAATACTCAAGGAAAGAACTACTGGTATATAAACCTAGACATTACATAAATTAATCAGATCATAAAATACTTATGGTTCTGAAAACTGTCTTTTTGAACTGGAGGTATCAATTTTGTCAACTATAACTGGCTCAATAGCATTACATGAAAATAAACAATAGTCAAACCAACTACAGAAGTTTGCATGGCCTAAAGGTTTCCAAAGCACCTCTAAATCTAGACAGAACCTTTACAATACTCCAACTAAAAAAAGTTTCCTTAAAATAAACACAAAATACTGAATTGTGACATTATGCATTGAAAGCACGATATAAAACAGAAAGAACACCTTATTGAAATAATGTTAAAGAAAAAAAATCAATATAAACAATTATCAATTGTCCTTGTTACCTTGCCAATGAAATCTTGTTATAACATGTATAATTGACCAACTTGAAGCACTGATTAAGATATAATTCTGGCAGATTTTAACATAGGCTGAGTTGATTTCATGAATAAAATTTGTGAAAACAATGACAGCCCGTGTTAAAATAGAAACAAACTTATGGCTGCAATGAATTATTTCAATTCTGATATTGTAATTATGTAAATATTAAGAAACTTGCTGTTTGTTTTTAAATATGCTGTGCACAAAATTCATTGTGATGTCATGAATTTTGTGCTCAGATTGTAAAGTTATAGCGCATGCAAGTAAAAATTTATTGGAGATTTTACTATGGGGTATTCCTGTTGACATTTTCAGGACCTTATATTAAAATCAATGACAACTTTAATGTACAAAGGCTGTGTAATGTGAGTCATTATTTTAACCTACCATGAATTAAATGTTAATAAACTGTATGATATACTTTCATTACAAAAATCATCACCACAAAAATATTTTAGCTGAAATTCCTCCTGAACCCCTCCCCAAATATTAAATTTTATCTATGAGCATGCTATATACTTGAAATTGTCATCACAGGACATAATACTGAATACTCAATCACTGGCAAGGTATAGACATGATAAATGTTAAGTAAATGGCTTTCAACAATGTCATGGATATGAAAAGATGGACGGATTACCAAAAAATACAAGGTTCTATATGTATGTACATCATTGCAATTATGTAAAACAACTGAATATTAATGAACGTTAATGTAAAATTTTGTACACAACAAACAGTCTTTTGTTAAGATTCTTTACACCTCAACATCAATTATTCACCATTTTCTACTTTGAAAATTTTTGCTTCAATATAAATAAAGATTATACATGTAATTAAAATGTTCCTTAACAAAAATTATGTGTGAATTAAGCAAATATTTATGGGCCATTTAAATATTTTTTGGAATGTTTATTCTATGATTTGCTCTATGAGGAGACTAATGCATTAAAAAATCCCATTCCCGATAATTCTCGCCCAAATCTACTCTTCTACGTCAGCTACAAATTTTATATTAAATACTACTTGTTATGAAACAAAGAAACTTGAAAAACCATTTGCAGTTACTGGATCAAAATAAAAAACCTATCAAAGTGAATTTTAGAGTTTCTCAAAATTTATTGATTATATGTTCTGAACATGAAAAATAATATAAAGTCTGAATTACAGCACAGTGTGTAAACTGGAACTCATGCTTGCTGGTCATGTCAATGACAGAAACACTGAATAAGCAATAAAAAAAGTAGTTTTACTCAAGTCCTGTGTTGACATGTACATACTGTTCTTGTTATATATTAGAAAAGCTAACCAATGGAACATATATATTGCTTACCACTGGGATTTTATCTGTCCTTTTGGGGGGATAGCTTTAAGGAGGTTATTGAAAACTACAAAATAATACAGTGACATTTTACTTTATTAATACAGTAGGTTTGTTTTTCACATTTGTTAAAAGATTTAAATAAATACATATCTCTGTTCACTATATTATGATAATTGAAACAATACAGTGAATGGCAGTGATATATTGGTCACTGATATTTCAAGGCAAGGAAAATTGCAAGCCAATATTTGGAGGTAATTCAAATGGCCAATGTTCAAAATTAAGAATGGCTGGTGTTAGGATAGCATATAAAGTGACTAAATCCAAAACAAAAGAAAATGCTTGGTGTGATCTGGTTTTATAAGATGCAGATTTGTGGAGTTCCACTGTAAATAACTACAAGCAGTGAATGGCACACTCTGTTTAGATACTAAACAATGTTGTGAAATTTCTTTATCCCTGAATTGATTCTTCATGTGCATTGATTTTAACAACTGAGTTTTGATAAAAATAAGGCACACCTTCTTTATCTCTTTGGAATCTATATATATAATTATTACCTTAGTAATATGCCAAATTCTTACAACACTCAAAAACTTCCAAGCAAAAAGTTGTAAAAGCACTGTGCAAATTAACACTTATTTCTGACCATGAATCTTCTAAATGTGGTAAATAAATGGTTTAAATACAATGTATTATATAACAAATAATATGTACAAAAAAATGTGTAAACATCCCTTCAGAAATCATTACTGTTGAAGATAACATTTCTGTATGTTTATTTACAAAATAGCAAAGGACTTAGAATATTTAAACAGTTCACGATAAAAAACTTTAATAAGTACAAACTGATTAAGAATACTGTTGAAAATTTTTATAATTTACAAATTCACAAACAAATTGCATTATTTCTACAAAATCATTACAATTCACATGATCTCTGCAGTTTTATTCCTTATCTTTCAACACAAATACCTTGGGGATGTTTAAAATAGTTAAAATTTTGATATATATAATATTTAATCAATTTAAACCTTTTGCCGACAGTTCTTGATTGGCCAGGGTTAATGCTTTCCACCCTGACAAATCATAACAAAAGTCATGCTCTTCTGCATTTAACAGATAAACAACATACAGAAGGTATCTGATAATTTCTGGCCACTAGACAAACCTTATTATGAAATATAAATTAGTATTGAAACAAGAGGCCTTCTATTAACAGATATTGACATACTTGCTATAAGATCTATTTATAGCATAAGTTACTGTTCCTTGCTTGATTCCCCTTTTTAAAATCCTATTGAAAACCAACTATACTTTATGTCAGGCTTTTGTGGAGTGAGATTTTCTAGATATATTTAATAATATGTGTGTTTCTGCATTAGTATTTATTTTTAATCAAAAGAAAGAATTATTCCAGTTTATGTTTTACACCATGCATTAACGTTTTACATACTGTTATCTGCCCTTGATTTTATCTACATAGATTTAACATTAAGGGTCCACCATCTTCATTTGTTGGTGGGAGTGCTAAGGTTTGACTAAGAAATAGTAATTTTTAAAAATTGCCCATATCTTTTGTTTGGACCTTTTCTTGTGATTCATAAAAGAAGAATTACTTTTAAATTTTCAATAAGGTGCGACATAAACTAATATTGCATGTTAAATACTATACTCTATGTCAGGCATTTGTGGAGTGTGATTTTTCAGCTATATTAAATTATACATGGGTTTCCACCTTTGTATTTATTTTTATTCAAAAGAAAGAATTATTCCACAGTTAACAGTTTATGTTTTACACTATACAATAACGTTTAACATACAATTATCTACCCCTGAATTTCTCTACAGAGATTTAACATTAAGGGTTGGCCATCTTTGTTTTTGGGGGAGCGCTTAAGTCTGACCTAGATAAAGTAATTAAAAAAAATATGCATATTTCTTTTGTTCAGACCTTCTCTTGCGATTCAAATAAGAAGCATTATTTTTAAATTTTCATTCAGGCGCGCCTCAAACCATTTTTCCATGTTATCTTATTGAAGTTTAATTACTAATTATTACGCAGCATTGACAATGTTTACTCGCAGTCTCGGGCTAGCGTGTGCAAAGAGGCACTTCCAGCAAACGAATGGCTGATTTTACAATGTAAAATCCCCATAGAGAATTAAAAACTCGGTGCAGCTTAAAATACAACGTGATCGCTAAAAAGTATTATTGCAACTGCTTGCACTTTTTTCAATTTACAAAATAAACACTATTTTATACGAATACGGCAGACAGGTTTTCTTTCATAACTTTTTTACCCGTTTCAACAAAACATGACAAAGAGTTTAGATAATTTAATGTATAGTTTCACAATTTATATTTCGGGGCCTTTTACAGCTTCCGTTATGGTATGGACTCTGGTTCATTGTTGAGGCCATAATGGGACCTGTAGAAGTTAAAATTCTACTGTC
>JAULBM010166508.1:0-17925 GCA_032357055.1 Geukensia granosissima | reverse complement strand
TTATAAAAACTGAACGATGATAAATTAGTTATCGGAATTTTAAACGCTGAGATATTTTAAAATATCATCCCGCTCGCAAGAATATAAATCTTTGGTCTAGTTCGCTACGCTCACTCGCCGCAAAGATTCATATTCTGGCCCACGGGATGATATTTTACGATATCTAGCTGTCAAAATCTCGATAACATATACATATAATATAAATGGTTATTTTCTTAAATTTTTGTTTAAATAAAACAATATACACGTATATATACGCTTTAACAAACACAATATACGCGTATATATTGGTTATATATGCGTATATTTGTATTATATACGCGTATATTGTGTTTATTAACGCGTATATTGTTTTATTTAACAAAAAAATTAAAAAGATAACCACCGCACTCCTAAATATTATAAACTCTTAAATATACGTGTATATATTCGTGTATATAAGACAGATATACGGGTATAAAATACAAATTTACGCGTATAAAACGCGTGTTTTTTAACGCGTAAATATACGGGTATATTGTGTTATTAACGCGTATATATACGCGTATATTGTTTTTTTTTAAACAAAAATAGAAAATAACCATCGCACTGCTAAATATTATAAACTCTAATATCTGTATTATATACGCTTATATAGACGCGTTAGTATTGAAGTATATTTAGGTTTCGTGGATAGAGAATAAGGTCTACATATGCTAATCGATCGCGACCTATTAAGAATACCGTTGTCCGACATAAAATGCAGTTGTACATGTCCTCCAAGAAAGTCTATCCTCTTGACCTTTAAAGGCGCAATAACAATGTACATTCTTACCTCATGCAAGTTTCTAGCGGTTTGCTTACATCGTTTTAGCTTCCTGGGTAAAAATATACTTATTTTATCCGCTCCTTTACAAATTTCGTCATAGAGATTGTGCCCCGAGACAGTACATGAAAAACTCTTTAGAACGCCAAATTTCAATTGTCAGGGTAGAAATAAGATATATCAATTTAACAGATAAAGTTTTTTAACGAACAGAGTATTGCATTTCTGCCAAGATGGTACTGACATTAACGCCCCCCTTCCATGGGAAATTTGTTAAAATAATTAGAACCTGCAGACGCCTTTCAGGCGCTGTTCTAGCTCTGTGTGAAAAAAATAGAGAATATGTTTTCTGAACCCTGGTCATTTTTGGGATGGCCGATTATTTATTATAAGCCCTGGCAAACCAACAATAGCCCATTTAGAATAGATTTTACCTTACGCAGTGCCTTTTCATATTCGATGCCTTATGTATGACATAATCTGGCGTTATCTGTCGTTCATCACTTGTTAAATATAGTTAGTTCTCTGAACTCAATAAAACTAGCAATATAAAATTAATGTCTTTATATATTAAGTATGCGTATATATGTATATGTTATCGGGATTATGACAGCTAGATATCGTAAAATATCATCCCATGAGCCAGAATATGAATCTTTGCGGCGAGTGAGCTACGGGCGTTCAAAATTCCGATAACTATAATTTATCATCGTTCAGTTTATATAAAATGTTTAAATTATTAAGCTTTTATTCAAATTCTCCCAAGTATGTGCGGGAAATAATGGGCAAATCTTGATAGTTCCTTTGGGTCAATAATACGCAGTAAAACAGTCTATTCTAAATTAGTATTTACGAATACAAGACACCAATTAAGATTTTGTTTTTATTATTAAACATGTTAAAGTATAATCATGTATGCATCAAAAAGGTCTTTTCAGTCAAATACACTACGTTTTATATAGATAGAAAAGAAATTCTTGTCATTCCAGTAAACACACGACGTAAGGACAACGTTGTCACAATTAAGGTCGTAGTTTGGTAACATCATAAAATTATAACATCATAAAATTACGTTAGCACGACGTTGTGACAACGTAAAAAAGCAACGTCGGGCAAATACGTGCACAGGATGTCCTAAAATTACGTGCTATCTACATTTTCTGGAGTCAAGAAATAACGTTACATGAATTAACGACGAAGTAAGCACGAACGTGCCTTCGGACGATCAAAACACCATAATGATTATGATTAAATTGTTTTATATTTCTGAATAAAGTTATTTTTGTAAAGATTACAGAAGTGTTGATTTATATAACAAGAAATTTTGTTATAATGTTATCAATTACCTAAAATTTACCGAAAACTTATTATAAATTTAGTTTGTTTTACTAATTATTGAGTAATATTGCGTTTTGTCATTCATTTATTCCGCATTTATAAATGTTAAAATTCTCGTAAAAGATTTAGATTAAATACACTGTTGGATTTTATTATATTGATTCTAATAGAGTTCGAAATTACATGCCGTTGTTTCCGCGAAAGCTTATTAGACTTATCGTGCACGTGGTTTTTAGACAGATCACGTGATGCCAGTTTGAATTTAATGCTGATATAGGTCATCGGGAGAACAAAGGAAAAGAACGAAAAAACATCGAAAGATAATTAATTATATAAGTATTATTATTTTAATAACATTTATATTTAATGCGTAAGGTCTTTCTTATGTAGTTTAATATATTTTTAAGTGAAATAAGCGTTGCATTACGATGAATGATCATTAAAAAAGGGGGGATGCATATTCAAGGTATTTTTTGTTAATTACATGTATTATGCATATGATTTTTTGTGGATTATATTCTGTTTTTCAGGTAAAAATACAAATTATTTTTTTAAGATGGACAGTTTTTGATGATTTTAGGCCATTCGACCGATCAGGTAAACATTTAGACACAAGAAAGAAAACAGAAACAAGGCAAAATTCTGATAATCATTATTTTGAATATAAATATAAATTTTTATGTGTACATTTCATGTAAAAGAACTTGCATACCCATATATACATTTGGTTATAATCTGAAATCTACAACATATCAAGTGTAAATGCATGCTTAATTTTGTACAGTTTATCCATTAGGAATTTTAATTCCTGTTATTTAACGAAAGCAAAGGGTATGTGACCAATTTTTACTTTACAAAGAATTTTACTTTAAATTTCTTTTTTGTTTATCTTGTTACACTTACTTAATAAACCTGTAATCAAAAGTGTAATTTTTTTTCTTAAAATGCACATGATTCTTTGTGGATATTTTCTGTTCTCCGATAAAAGTCATTGCTTGCTGATAAATGAAAGAAAGCCAACAACTGATTAACACGATTAAAGAGTGAATGCATTTTAAAACATAACTCAATCATGTCAATATTAATTTCTTAGAGAACAATTAACATTATTTTATGATAATAATATTGGGTTGGCTGTTTCCCTTAGTTGGAGACAAGGAAATTGGAATGTTAACCATATTCTCAACAGACTAAGGTATGAACTACACGTAGGGTTGATAATACTCTTCACTACGGTTTTTAAGTTTTTAAGTATATCTTTCTTAGTTTGGTCAATAAAAATTTATTCATCTTGAATTGTAAATGAAGTCTTGCATTCTTTGTTCGATTCTTCGTCTGTAGCTATAACAAAGAGTTCAGTACCACCAAAAGTGAATATAACGTTCATCCACCGCTCATGTTCTGTAGGTGAAGGAATTTCTATTTTGACTTCACCGATTTTTGTACATGTTCCTTCATCTGTATATTTCACGTTGTCACAATCCGTGAAGAAAATAGAAAGGTCATAACCTTGCTGAAACTTTCGGGTTGTAGAATATCTTTCTCTAATTTCAGTACCAAGCTGTACTGTTGAATAAGCTGTAATGAATGGAGCGAAAATATTGTTGCAACGTGGTTTGCCATCTTGGTATGTTTTTCGTTTTTCATCATGCAGATTTTCATCGAACTCTGGTGATACACTTACTCCATAGGTATACCTTATAACACGCGTTGATATGAATTCAGGATTGTATCTAAACAAAACAGCTCCTTTAAGTACTGATAATCCAGCCTCATTCGGGACTATGACTGTAGAGTTAGGAAGAGCGCGTTTTATGCTCTCTTGTACCAACTGGCATTCGGCAAAACCACCCACAAGTATAATTTGTTGTATATTTGCAGCTTTACTATTTTGCAAAGTTTTAGTAATTAATGCAACAATGTTTTCTGTTGTGACTTTGAAAAACGATTTTGCATATTCCGGATCAATGCGAAGTTTATCTGAGACTAACTTAATTTTATCACACTGAGAACACTTTTCGACGACCTTTCGAAGTTTCTTTCTTAATTTTGACTTGCAGAGTTTGTCAAGCGCTGCATATGGGATAGTAAGATTCACCAGTTCGGAGGTTTTTGAATTTATTGATCGTTTCACATTTTCGAAACTTCTAATTAGGCTAATGTATGAATCAGGGTTTTCTTTTTTAAATATTTTCAGAAATGGTCCTCCAAATATTCGTACAAACATCTGAATGAATTGTTCATCTACAGATGTTCCTCCGTAGTCATTTCCGAAAGGTCGCATCAACTCTTTTAATGTTCCATCGAGTTTTTCATGAGCTGTTATGTCAACTGTACCTCCTGTTTTGATATAAAGAGCAAAATGCGTGTAAACTGTCAATGTAGTTAATTTTGAAAAGTCGACTTATAAATTTACTTGTGATTTGAAAAAGGACTAGGTGGATAGTTTCGGTTTTTTTCATTTCATCATCTGTTTGCTTCGAGATTTCCTGTTTAGTTTATGAACTTCTAATGGTCGAAGCCATTTAATACGGCCTCGTGCAAGTTCAGATATTGGATATTTATATCGAAATACAAGTTAACCAATGTTTAGGAGGTAGACTCATGTTAAGGGACAAAACTCTTATAAATCTTAAGTACGTTTGTGTTAACCATTTTTATAAATCCAATGAAAGCATCTTAATAACACAGATTAATTTTGATTTGTTTCTGTTGAATGGTTAAAGAGCTCTTCATGTAACAGAATATCAAAAACATACTTCTGATTTCAAGAGTTATCTCCCTTAACCTAGATCTGCTATATGAACATATTAAGGACTAATTAGTAGCATTAGAACCAAAACAGAGGAATTCCAAGATCCAAACATAGCAAAAACAGCACTTAAATCCAAACAAATCGAAATGAAAAGCCAAATCAGACGATAGGAACAACAGTTTAATGGAATACTTTTCGAGACCTTTCCGTATTTTCAGTGCTTTAGAATTTTTAAAAATGCAGCAAAATTCTCTACAACGTTGTTTGATATTTCATGTCAGACAAGTAAATTCATATCTGAACATCGAATATAAAAGATTTATATGATTTCTGTTCATTTGCGTTGAAAAAAAATCACAATTTGCATACTTTTAATTCTCAAAACGTTATCATATAAAAAAGAAGATATAGGGTAAATGTTAAGTATACCCTACACAGTTTTAAAAAATGGAGGCAACTGTTGAATCTTAAGCCCTCGCAAAGCATTCAACTAGGATGGAATTCTACTTCTCGTTTTGATACTATATGTTTCAAAGATATCAACAAAGTTGAAACCTTTGTGAATAAATTAATTTAATTGATCAGTGACGTAGGTAATTTTCAGAAATGAGTTTACAAATAACAGGTTTTTGATGCAAAGTTTTTATTTTGAAAATTCCAAAGTACATTTTTCAACATCACAATCAATAAAACTAACAAAATTCTTTTAACATTGATTTATTGATTGATTGATTGATTGCTGTTGAAAGTCCAGTGGCAAATATTTCCAATCTCCAAACATAGTCTCCTAGCTTCCAGTAAAACCTCCAGTAGTCGACTCTGCCATACGTGAGACGCCATTTTGTGAGCTTCCTCTCATGGCGGTCATATCTGCTTTTGTCGCAATAAATTCTTGATGTCAAAACTATTTTTACGTCACAATCCAGGCAATAAATGTCGGACCATGTAATATGGCAGAAATATTTTATGCAAATTCAAAACGAGAACAAGTAATCAAACAAAAAATATTAAAGAGGCTAGTTGGGGGTTAGGCCAGACAATTTTAACGCCACAGGATGCAAAATTGGGACTGTTCGGGCGGGTAGGGCATTTTCCCTACACGGTGCACGGCGGTAACGTTCCAGTCCAAGGCGAGTTGAGAACTTATAAATCCCGCCCAACCAACGGACACCCCTTTAGCAGGGGTTATACCTCATGGTGGAGAAACCAAGCAACCTATTTCTAAACCCCGGCTACTCTCGGGGTAGTTGAGTCAATGTGAGTATTTATAATCCCTTCAAAACAACGGACGCCCCTTTAGCAGGAGTTGTACCTGCAGTCCGAGAAACCTTACGGCCTATTTCTATATCCCAGCCGCCCGCAGGGGAACATTGATTTTTAGAATCATTTGCAGGATTTTTGTAATGCAGACGTCTGTTCACCGGTAGCTAAATAGTGTCTGATCGAAAAAGTACTTGATTAATTATAGAGACAGACATGTGGAAGCTTGAATCTAAAATAAAATATTCTGATTTGGCTGCATATCTCGGTTTGTTTGAATATGAGTACTTCATTTTACAATGTCTTGATCTCGACTTTCCTATATTTTGGTTCTAATGCAACTGACGAGAGGTCACTCCCTGAAATGGCCATAAAGCATTATCAAAATTAACAACACATATTCAGCATTGCTCAACTTGTATTTTACTTAATTTTAATTTTTGTGGATAGCCTGCTTTTTATAAAACTAATTACATTCGACAAGGTAAGTTGTTTTAAACTTAAATGGAGATAAAATTCAAAGAATGGAAGATTGGCATTTAATTAACTATCAGGTACCTGCAAACAAACAAACAAACAAACAAACAATACCGATATGCAACTATTCCACAAAGAATGACTTCTACATGTACATGCATATGATTTCACTAAAACAAAAACCCAGTTTTATAATATATCACGGAATGGTTAGATTAAATATTTGGAGGCAAGTTATTTTTCAAATACATATTTATACCGTAGTATTAATGAAGATATGACGATTTACCTCCAAGATCAACAATCAGGTATTTTGCTCCCACCCTGGAGATGCCCTGGCTACCTGGAGACGGGAATGTCTGGCAGTATACAGAAGCCGCCTCAGGTTCTAATGCTATTATCAACATTTCTCGTGGGATTCCTGCCTAAAATCAAATGTACTTGACTCATACTTGTTTATAAATAATTCCTAAGACAACTTTTATTTTATAAAAGCACATTTTTGTCAAAACTTAGCATATGATTTACACTTATACAACTTTTATTTCAATTTGCCAAGAATACACACAGGTATCGGATTTGGTTTTGAGCCAAATATTAAGGTTTGAAAATATTGCTTTTCTGTGCCATAGTTATTGCATTTACTATAAGGCATCAACAGTTCCGTGAAAAATTTTTGTTCCTTTTTAGCCCGTACAGATCCAATCTGTTTTCAGCATTTATAACTTTTGTGCATTGGAACATATATTCACACAGGTATTCGCCTTACAAAAATAATGAAACTAAATTGAAAAAAGAAAGTCGAGAATTTTCAAAACGATTCATGCCATAAAAATATGTCCTTTGAAACAGACTCTACACAGATTGCACAAAAGGTAGGTTAATACTGTTTCACAGGACATTTCCACTGAGCATGTTTATAAAATTTTTTATTCTGGTTTTATTTGTTCCTTAAATGCGCAAACATTAGAGAAAGAGAAATGTGATTCTTTTTTTCTTAAAATTCAAATATTAACTCTATCAATCTAAATATAAATGTTTTTGCTCTTATCAAAGAGCTATTTAATTTACTTCATTTTTTCTTGAAAATAAGATTTAAAACTCTTAGAATGGAAGATAACACTTTGAAATGTTAACTACAAACAATCCACTGTTAACAGGAACGCTGACCCTCAAATTTATTTTTTTCTTCTGAAAGCATATAATAAAAACTATCTTTACAATTTTTATTTCAAATTGTATCTGTTGGTTTTCTTTTTTTTGTGGAATTGTTTCCCTATATTAGCTTTGTTAAATAAGGTTTTTGTGTACCAGTAGAACTAAACGACAAGTTTCCAAATCTGTATGTGTAACTAATGAACTAATGATCCTTTCAGTTGTAATAACCATAAAAGTCTTCTTTAATTTGACAAGCTTACTAATTTGATCACAAGATTGCACACCAAAACAACTTTTCACACTTTCCATCTTCATATGACTCCATGCACGCAATATCGGGGGGGGGGGTCTTTAAAATTGTCAAAGGGAACAACCATTTTCTTTTCTTAAGGGGATGGGTGGCAGGAGGATGTAGTTTATATATCTTCTCGGTAATCTACAGTTACCTTACATGAGGTGAAAATTAATATTAATATTCACACACAAAGCAATTTGAACGTAAATATTCAGCCCCTAGGTTTGCTGTGATAAAAAAATTCCCTGCATCGTGTACCTGCAGTCCGAGAAACCTAACGGCCTATTAAAATGGTCATCCGCTTATAAGCTAATGTTTTATTTGACAAGGAAAGATATGGAGTAAAAGTCGAGGACTCCACGACACCTCAACACAAAATTCGAAAAAAAAACTTTGAAGATGTTTTTTGAAATTATCCCTTTAGAATAGTTCAATTAACTCTCTTGACTAGCTCTTGATGTACCTAGTAACCGACAAATAAGTTGGGATCTTGAAAAACCAAGATTATTGGCTAAAATATTTTGTTCCTGAAAACTTTCATAAATTATGTATCAGGATCCAGAAAATCTTTTCTGTGCTGGGCTTCTTATAGTTTAGTGATCCGATTTCAAATCAAATTTCACACATTTTAAAATCCAGTAAAATTATAGTCAGTCAGTTAATCGCTCGAGAAGGGATTATTATTGAAGACTTGCTGTACATAACGTTTTGGTTTCCATGAGTATTTTTGAATTCTTACACCTACCATTTCAGCACTTTTACGCATTAACATTTTTGCAGTATCATTCCATATTGCAGGAACTGTTAGTACCCATTTAGTTTTCTTAGTGTTGATTTTTATATTCTGTCTTTCAACTGTCTCCTCGAGATTCATCTTTAACGCTTCGATAGAAAGAGCAAATACTTCTACCGCTGGTAACGTTTGTCCTCTCATATCCTCCAATGTCATGCTACTCGTAATATTCTAAAGGAGAAGAAACCTCCAACTTTAGTATGCGATAAACTTACTCGAAAAATATGACACATTTCATAGCCGTTAGTTAGTATAGACATGATAGAAGAAATGTATTCTTAGATTATATCTCATGTTTCAGTCCTTCATTAAAATAATAATAATGTATTTTTTGGCATTTGCGGGTATTTTTAAGTCTGAAAACTGGGCTGGTGAATACCGTTGAGGACCAATGTTCCACCAGCAGAGGTTTTGACCCAGTGGTTTTAAAAATACAGAATTACCAATGTTAAATAAATATGAAAAATTTAGGTATGCTATATGTACATTTTAAAGAGTAACCTCTCATCAGTAGCATTAGGAAGTCAAAGATTCAAAAATAGCAAAAGAAGCACTCGATTCTAAACAAATCGAAATTGGAAGCCAAGTCGGACGGCAGGGAAAACTACTAATTGGGTTACTTTTCGAGGCCTTTTCGTATTTTTAGTGTTTTAGAATTTTAGCAAATGTAGCAAATTTATTTTATTTAAAACATTGTTTGATAAATTTCATGTATCACATATTTGTCTTTTGTTTAAGTTCCAAACACAGAAAATACGAACCTTCATTGCTTTTATAGCGTATGGTTAAACTCTTCAGTTTGATTTGTCCACCTATTTTGATTTCTTTGGATACTCCGTTTACTTAATTTGGTTCCTGGTCTTTCTACATGAATGTATTGGTTCTAATGCTTCTGATGAGATGTTTTCCTTTCAATGTCCTTGCTTGGAAAAAATTACAATATTTTTAAAGCTTTGTTAAATGTGTTTTCTTTCAAAGTCTCTGCCTTTCTTATGGCTTTCCTTGTGTTTTAGCTCCCAAGGACTGCTAGCATTTATACAGAAGCTTGTATTCAATAAATGCTAGAAATAATATTGTTGTATAAGACTGAATTACAGAAGCTATAAAGGGGCACAACAAAAAGAATTGTTTTTATTCGAGATCTCGAGAAAACATCAACGTTGCATCGCTATCTCCATAAATATATCGAGATCTCAATAACCATACATGCATATCGTTATCGTTTTTCGATTAGAATTAAATTATTATATCGAGATCTCGGTAAAAAATGTATCGTTATCTCTATAAAATGAAATTATTATATCGCGATCTTGGAAATAAGTTTGATAGTTAACGAGATGAAAGGAAATTGTCATATCGAGATCTCTGAAATAATCTCTTTCTCTCTCTATCAGACGAACGAACAAACAAACGAACGAACGAATGAAAGTTGAGAGATGTGAAGATTGCATTTTAATATTCATCTGAGAAATGCCTCTTAAACTATGATACAAGTTCATGTGCGTTCGATAATTGATATGTATAAAATTTTTATTTAAATAATCAACATTGTTTCATACCTGAAGAAAACACGCTGACCACACTGCTTTCAAGCGTTTAAATGATAATGATAGCGTCCTTAATGACGTATATTTACACATTGGAAATTCATTTTTTATATTTAAAAAAAAACGATATTTTTAATATTAAAAATGATTTACAATATTTAAAAAATCATTTCGACATATTTTCTAATATAAAAAATGCTCTTCTAAAATACGAACATGATCCTTTAATATTATAAGTACGACGAATTTTTAATATTAAAATTTTGTAATATTTAATGTAAAAACGATTTTTATAAAAAATGATATCGTAATATTAATAAATATGGAATAAATATCTAACAGTTTGCCATACAGCCTTTGGCTTCCGACAATAATAAAAAATTCTTCTTATTTTTACTATGAAAAATGATTTTATAATATTAAAATCTAATGCTACTGATGAGAGGTTTCTCCTTGAAATGTACATGTTGCATATCTAAATTTTCCAGATTTATTCAACATTGGTAATTTTGTATTTTGTAATATAAGAAAATTATTTTTACATTAAAAACTCAAACATAGGTTTTAATGCTAAAAAAAGATTTATAATTTTATATGAGAAAATACGTCGATTTTTGTAAATTCAAAAATCATTTTTTTAGTATTTAAAAAATCTCTTTATGTTTTAATATCAAAATTGAATTTCTAATATTTATAAATATGCCTTTAAGGATGCTTTAAGTATAGAAAAAAAAACGGTTTAAAATGCAAAATTTACCTATGTTAGAAATATGGAAAATTAAGGTTTGCTTTATGTTCATTTCAAGGAGTAACCTCTCATTAGTAGCATAAGAGCCGAAATATATGAAGTTAAGATTCAAATATCGCAAAACAAGCATCAAAATGAAAACAAATCGAAATTGGAAGCCAAATCCGACGGAAGGGACAACTACTAAGTGCTTTACTTTTCGAGGCCTTTCCGTATTTTCAGTGTTTCAGAATTTTAGCAAATGCAGCAAACTCTGTAAAACATTTTTTTTTAAATTTCATGTCATACCAGTCTGACAACTGGGCAGGTAAATACCCTCAGGGACCAATGTTCCTCCAGCAGAGATAACAAACCAGTGGTTTCAAAATACAAAATTACCAATGTTTAATAAATATGGACATTTAGGTATGCTATATGTACATTTCAAGGAGTTACTTCTCACCAGTAGCATAAGAACCGAAAAAAAAAAGACGTTAATGATTCAAATATAGCAAAGAAGCACTCAAATGCAAAGAAATCGAAATTGGAAGCCAAATCCGACGGTAGGGACAACTACTAAGTGCTTAACATTTCGAGGCCTTTCCGTATTTTCAGTGTTTTAGAATTTTAGAAAAATCAGCACATTTCTGTAAAACATTGTTTGATAAATTTCAGGTAAGACAAGTCTGACAACTAGGCTGGTGAAAACCTTCGGGTACCAATGTTCCACCAGCAGAGGTATCGACCCAGTGGTGTCTAAATACAAAACTGCGAATGTTAAATAAATATGGAAAATTAAGGAATCATGCTATATACATGTACATTTTAAGGAGTAACCCCTCAGAGGTATCGCTTTGTTTTTAAATTTCGAGCCCATAATATGAGAAGCGAGTACGAAGAACTATTAATTAACTTGGAGTGGCCTTATCCAGGTAATGATCGATTTTTTTTAAGATCTGGATTTAACAATTTTATTTTATCGAGATAACGTTATTATCTATATCGAGATCAAAGGAAAACATTTTTTTTTTCTTTTGGTTTTTTTGTACCTTCCGTAGTATACTGATTTCGTTGTAGTTCATTGCACGGAATTCAATTACTTTGTTAAAGCCACTGTTATTTTTTTGGCGTTTACTGACATTCTTTATTGGTTTGTGATTGTTTTTATGCATTCCGTTGTTGTTTGTGTTGTTTTCTGGAATTTTCTGTCTTACTGACCTTCTGCTGCGGTCGGATTGAAAAATAAATGGACATGCATACATTAAAGACAAATAAAGATTTCACACTCACTATGAGGAATAAGAAGTTGATTCTTCCAGAATTCAAGTATTGTAAAGATGGTAAATAATGTTGATAATAAAATCACTAATAATACTGTTTAATACCTTGTTATTATGTAACTTCATTTTGAATCTTTGGAAATAAAAATACTCATCGGCTTTCCCATCCAACACTATGTTTGGGTACTTGGATTCAGCTTCGTATCCAAAAGCAACAATTTCTTTGTCTCTTCTCAATAAAAGAGAAGTTGGTGTTTTTAAGGACACAGCGTCATAATTAATACCACTATTCCAAGCTGGTTTGGCAAATATGTCTACGTCTTGTAATTTTGTTCCAGGAGGCGACACGGAAAATGCATAACCAGAGTACGTTGTTCCAAAATCAATAGCAACTGTATACACAAAAACATCCTCCATCATTCAATGTCTCTACAGTGAAAAAATATTAAGAGATATAAATATAAGATTTAAATGATACGTCTCATGTGCCTGTCCCAAGTCAGGAATTGTGGTCATAAGTTTGTCTTTGTGTTTAATGTTTTGTTACATGTACATAAATTATTGATATTCAGAATACAAAATCATCAATGATGAGGTAAGAGCAATTTTTTTACGCATGCACAATTTTTTATTTTGGGCGATATAGAGCTTTTCACAAATAGTGGTATTCCACCCTTTTTGAAGGCCTTGTGGATCCTCTAGATTTGTAAATAACCTCAGTTTTTCTCGTGGTTGGGCTGCAGTTTATCAGATATATACCTCATATCTTTTCATTTCATACTAAACGTTTTCGTAAATTATAGGCACATAAAGAAAGAACACCAAAAGATAATTTGAAAATAATCATGTTCAGAATACAGATTACTTACATTGAATTACATTGAATTTTACTAGTGAATGCTACATGTTATAATAAATTATGATAATGTGAAAATAGCGGATTAAAAATACAGCCTTACGACAAGAGATATCACTGATTTTCGTATTGTGAACTTTCTGTTTATGTGCAACACACATTAAAACCGCACCAACATATGGAGTATATCAATTTCATTTGTTAGGTTACTTCAGGACTGCTGCTTTTCATCAACTCAAGGGAAGGCTATTTAAAGCAAGATTTCTTAATAAATTATCATCATTTGATTTTTTCCAATTCGTCATGGTCTGTCCTGTCTTCTGGCTTCACGACTTCCTCCATCTTCCTTGGAATCTTAGAATTTTCTTTTCATAATAATTGCAAGTGAATGTAAATGTAGACTTCAAAACGGAATTTAATTTTAACAAGATGTCATTGCCAGTCGGTTTGTATCAGCAGCATTCCAGACATACTTGACATCAGGCTTTTAAAGGTAATGTCGTAGAGGTTACAAATCAAGTTTCATTCGAAAATCCATTTTCCAAACGAGAAACCCATGACTGAAAAGCAATTATCATGCTTATTCACCAATATAACTTTTATTTGGTGATGGGATTTTTTTAAGTTTGAAGAAGTATTCATTTCCTTTTTAGCTCACCTAGCTTGAAGGGCCATGTGAGCTTTTGTCCTTACTTTGCGTCTGTCGTCGACGTTTGTTTTTACATTTTCATAATCTTCTCTGAATCCACTGAACAGATTTCGAACAGAATTGGAATTGATGTTAAGCAGGTACTCCATTGGCAGATTTGTGTTTATTAACGATTCTTCAACATGGCCACTAATGTGCTCTGAATGGATCAAATTTTAATGTTTTGGTCGGAAACCACAAGGCGGTTAAAATATTGCCTAACAGACATAATATTTAGATGGTCCTGTACCTCATATGTAAATCGTTTGCCAATCGAAAATTCCAAATGACCGCTTTGATTAAACTTAATTTAAAATTGATTGATGTCACAGGACACTTGGAAAAAGTTCAAAAAATGAAAATTGATCTTGCTCCCCTGAATAAACACCAATTGCAACAAGACTACGAATCTAAGTATTTGTTGTATTATTCCGAATATTCATATATTGTAACATTCGAAATAACCATTCACTGAAGCATCCAAAATAAAAGCCATAACAGATGTGAGTACGACATTAAAAACTACCCTTTTCATTATATTTAATATAATGTTTATTTTTCCTTTTACAGAAGTTTTGACGTAAGTAAGATAAGTGAGATACATGGAAGTAATTTGATATCTTAATTTTATTAAAATACAAATCGTCTATATGTAGTTAAATAACCTGCAGTCTATGTGTGTTTATAAATTATATGCGAGTTTAATGAGCCATTTTTGACGAGTGGCTAAAATTTCTTTTTCCGAAATTTAAATGCACCATAACTAGGTTTCGTTTGTAAGCGTTTTTCATTAACCATCAGAATTGACTGCTCTTAAAATCAAGAAGTGGTAATTTCCTGGGAAATGGCGTCATAGTTGAATATGAAGAAATAAAAATAGGTATATTTTGCGAATAATGATCTTTTTATAACCTGGTGTGCATTGCATATTATTTGAGACGACAAAACAAAAATAAGATGTTTTGTTTATAATTCAATCACAAGAAATAGTTTCAAATATTCGTGATACACATGTTTTGTTAAATAAGCAAACAATGGCTTTTGGAAAAAACTTCTATTACTTTTTTCAGTTAACATGGATTCACACTTTACAATAGGATTTTCGAAAATGGATGACAGAGTTTACGTTAGGTAAAGGAATTTATAGAACTTTCATTTTCTGACAAATAAATTGATGCTATCAAAGTGAATACTGATCATTATAACAGGGAAATAAATGTAATTTATATTGGACCAATGCATACTGATGCTTGTCCCCAAGGGTATTCTCATCTAGAAGACAGAAAGTTTATTCTGGCATTGTATTTAAAACCGGTTTTCGATCGTTTTGACTTCGAGCACTGCCGAAGACTTATCAATCAGCGAAATAGCCATTTAGGGCATCAAATTCCAATAAGTATTTTGGGATACACTGTTATCTTTATAAAAAGGATACAAAATGGTCTTATTACAAATATTTAAAATATAAACTTATATAATGACAACATAGTATTTTTTCATTAAAGTGGAGGGTTGGTCACCATTCCAAGATGCTCTTTTGCTGTATTTGAAATTACCGTATTTCGATTTCATAGTAAGGTGATAGTATTGTAATTTATAGATTTGCTTGTAATCCGTTCAGTCAAGATTTCCTTTTCAATCATTATAAGGTCAATTTCTATTTGTCATCATTTCGATTGAATTCCCAATCGGACGCTTTTAATATAGACAGTGTGATAAGTTAGTCAGGGAAATATGAAATGGTGATATTTTTTATGATTCTGTTCGAGTTCAGTAAAAAAAAAATAATAGAAAATTACCAGTGGGCAGAAAAAATCGTCAAATCAGAAGACGACAAGACCGTAGACAACAAATAAAAAAAAAAAACAGAAGACAAACAAAGATAGCACAACACTTCCCGGAAAACTAAAGCTATGGTTACACGAATCATACAAACGCCATGGTGATTTCAGGTGCCAAGGAAGGGTTAAGAACTCCTGCTCCACTAGTGACACCCGTCGTGTTACTCAGTAAACAAAGACGGTGTACAGTCGAAAACGATGTTAATTACAACCTGTATTGGAACGAATTTGTTGTCATGTGAGTGGGAAAATATCCATTTTCATTGGTGAAATGGATATTTCGTACCTGTCAACCAAATCATGAAGGCGACAGAAATATATGCGGAAAGATGACTTTATTCTTTCCTTGAGAAACTAGTTAATTTGCTTTCTTGTCATCAGTAACCACCTAGCAAATAAATGTTGATAGGAAGGCACACGACATGGAGAAGCGTATCACCTGAGTAATATACACTCCGTATGCAGGTGCGGCTGCAGTGTTGCGAGACATGAACGGAAAGTTTTCCATGTAAAATTAAAGTAATATATCCTCTCAAAATAATAAAACCTTGGTGGTTGTATTAGAGTATAACAATGTATTCAATTCTTACATAAGTTCAAAAATTACGCAACAGTTTGTTAATTGTAAGGAATCATGCAGGTTACCTTCTATATGTTTGTCCTATTGTAAAGTGTGAATCCATGTTAACCGAAAAAAGTAATAGAAGTTTTTTATAGAAAGTTCGCCTTTTTTAATTTTCGAATTTTTAATTCGGCCGATATAAGATAATAGAGTAAAATTTTATTTGAATTGACGTTTCGTTTCAACTATGAATTTCAGCGTCCCAAATACCTAATCTCGATATCACACTCTTTCGGCGTAAGAAAGACAGAGGTGAAGTATCTGTTGTAATAGACTTAATTTCTGTCCGTTATTCATTGGTCTTTAAATCATGTTTAGTATTTTTCTGTTTTTGTTTATACAAATTTACAAATGCGCATTTTTTCCCACACAATTACTAATTATTTAAATTATAGGATTCTTCCCCGAAAGATACACGAACTCCAACAAACATCACAAAATCGACAGTGAATAATTTAAATTAAAATAAATAAAAACAATTTTCGCCTCCGCTCGTACATATCACTTAAAACCAATACGCAATTGTTAATCAAGATTATGATCCCAAAATCCCAAGTGTCAAGGCATATCATAGATTGCGCATAAATTCGATAATTATCGATATTTGATAAAACGAAGGAATTTGGTTTTCTCTGATGATGCCATTTCCTTAAACGTAACTTTTGGCACTGTTGAATTCTGATCATGGCATTTCCGGTAAACCACCTAAATCCACCTGAAAAATTTGGACTTTACGGTTCCCATTTACTTCGTCCGCTGAATTCTAGTTGAACTTTTGCAAAATTTTACAAAAACATCTGCCTGCCATATCAATTCATATAGGTTTTATTAGCAGTGTGATTTTAATCCTCAAGAAAAAGATATCAGTTTCCAAAATGATAAACATCTTTTATACACATATCTGTACAAAAAGTTTTCCACTTTCTCCTTTTAACACTTTTGTCACGATAAATGTACGATATAATGTAGATATTTAAACTAAGGGTTATTTTTTGTTAATTTTTATATGTCTCTCCAGATTATTTACGGTGGTTAATAAATGTCACCCTGTACACAAATTTAAAAACCACTCTCATATAACTCATCAGGGTTACCATTTGGCAAATACAAAAACACAAATGAAATATACAAATATATAAAAAAGGATACGTGGAGTGATTGTCTATAAGATAGACTTAATATGAGGCCGACGCGACCTGAGTTGTCAGCGAAGTTTTTTCAACATCCGGAATTGACGCTCCGTTTCGGATAAAAGACGTTTATTTCGTTCTGTCAGCAACTTCTGACACATAAGTTAACGCGAGATTACTACGTTTTTTTCGTAATCATCACTGTGAGCATTGAACACTTTCTTAGTTGATGCCTCTACCAAATTTGACAAGGGCCTGGGTGGCCGAGTGGTCTAGGTAGTTGATTTAAACTTACCTGTACAGATCACTGTATCCTATAACCTATACGGCGTGAGTTCGCGCCTGGGTTTGTA
>JAULBM010166397.1:0-17926 GCA_032357055.1 Geukensia granosissima | reverse complement strand
ACCTTCCGCACTCGAGGCGAGCACGCTAACCATTACACCACCGAGGCGGTTAAGATCAAAACAAAATTGGTAGTATAAATGGTTCTGCGTTTATGAAATATGTTTAAGAAAGTAACCGTTATACTTTCCTTTTTACCTGAATAAAAAGTGTTCAGTTTGATCTTCAATTTCATACAATTTAAATTTACCTGGATATGAAAACCCTCAAGGAGCTGTACATATATCGTTTATTTTGGCTTATTAGCAAATGTTTAGGCAAAGACAAATATATTATTTGATATTCTTTTTTCAAAAGCAGTTGTAAGGTTGACTTTTATTAAAGTTCCCATGAAGTACATGATAAGGGTAAACGATAACATTTTTGTATGCAACTGAATTTTATACTTTTGAGAAATTATAAATTAGAAATGGGTTTCAGTCTCCAAACTTCAAATATGTTTAACCCGCCACAAACATACATATGCCTAACCGAAACCAGGAACCCGTAGTCTTGTGGATGTCGTTGTTTTTATGTTTTACTGTGTAATATTTAACATCGTATACTCTACTTACCAATATCTATTGCAGTTAGAGTGATTTTGCCGTTTTGAAATATTGTCTGAACTATAAAATGTTCCGTACGTAAAGTGACTTTACTATTTGACTTTCCGTCAAGTCCACCCTTTTTGAAGGCCTCTATACTCGATGTCAAGCTTTCTGGAGTGCGATTTTCGGGCTAAATTTAATTATATGCGCGTTTCCTCCTTTGCATTAATTTTAAATCAAAAGAAAGAATTATCCCACGGTTAACGGTTCATGCTTTACAATACGCAAAATCCTTTTACATACTATTATCTGCCCCTGAATTTCTCTACGGGGATTTAACGTTGAGGGTTGGCCATCTTTGTTTTTGCGGAAGTTTGACGTAGATAAAGTAATTTAAAATATACAAACATTTTTTAATTTTTTAAAATTTCATTCAGGCATTTTTGCAGGTTATTTAATCCTTATTAAATTACTTAATTATTACGCTGCTTTGACAATGTGTACTCCCGGTTTCGGCAAATAAATAGGCAATTTTATAAATTATAATCCCTGTAGAGAATTAAAGACTTGGCGCAGCTTAAAATACACCGTAATTGCTAAAAAGGGTATTATTGCAAGTTACTGCATTTTTTCAATCTACAAAATAAACGTTATTTTATAAGAGTATGGTAGAAAGTTTCTTTCACAACTTTTTACCCGTTCCAAAAAAACCGACATAGAGTATAGATTTGAAGAATCCCTTTGTTTTTTCGTGGTTGGAGAGCAGTCTCTCTGACATTTACCCCATATCTTTTCATTTTCACAATTTAAAAAAATGGGAAACAAGAATCTTCCAATAGCTCTGTTTATAAGGACACGTGTGTAATGTGGTAATCGTTATAATGCAGCAAGTCCGACTAATCGTCTTAAATAGATGATCTCTTTTTTGGCATTATGTGGTAGATGTTTTCGATACTTTTCGTTCCCAGTAGTAAATTAGACATTCTGTCTCTGTCTTATTACATTACAAATGACATTATTAGCAATATATCTAATATAATTTACACCATTTTATAATAATTAACAGCAAATTATTTATATAGATGTGTCGGATTATTCTACTGTTGATACTAACTCAATAAAACATTAGTTTGGAAACTACATTATCACCACAAATGGACAAAGTTTTTGAGTCTAATTGAATTTTTATAGTTTTAAGTGCCGATAACAAGCATGTCCATGTGTTGTTAATTGTATCTCAGTAACACAAATTTGTCTTCTGTCAATCAGAAATGAATTATTTGGAAAAAGAACTCACATGTTCCAAATGGAAATTTCCCACTCAGATGAAACGAATTACCCTATCAACAGTTATTTCCTAGAAAATTTAATATCGAATTAAAGTTTAAATAGTTCTATATTGAGAATCTAGGAGGTGGAAGGCTTGAGGTAACCGAATTAACCTGTATATCTGATATTCAACAGATCTGACACTACTTTATTTCCTGTCAATAAATATTTAATTGAATATCAATTAATTGTTCAAAGGACTGTAATACTACTTTATTTGATTACTTTCGATAAAGTAGATCAACGGCAACTGAACAATATTGTTTACAATCCTATCCGAGAGGGTTTCGCGGGTGGAACAATTACTCCTAGGGCCAAAAAACCCATTTTAAAGTATTTGCATTTTTTATTAGATATGAACCCACTTTTAATGTTGGAACACTAACTTTAAGGTTTGCCATCAACATCCCATTTTCAAGTTCCTTCAATGTTCATTGAACAAAAGCATTTCTGTGATTTTGTGTCAGAATGACGTAAAGGGTAGAAATTATCGCCGAGAGCAGCGAAACGATAATTTTGGTTGTTAATATATATATTTTTTCGTTTGGGAAAGGGGGAGTATGCCAAGTTCCCAGTATAAATCCGTGCTTTCAAAGCCACCATTATTCAAAGTGCTTAATTATTTGACTGCTGTCCTTAAGCCTTTTCCGAAATAAATAAATATCGTTTTATAATTAGAACTTCAAGTACAACAACAAATCAAAAACAATCCAAAGACATGACCTACTATCAACAAAAGTTTGCGAATACTTCACTTGATGTTAATATTTGTTAGTATGCATGGCGAGTAAATCAGAAAACAATTCTGAAAACTTTGATTTCAACTCGGAGTCTCAACTAGGGCTCGTATTTACTGTATACGTTTCATGGTGAACTTTTAGGATGTAAAAGTGTGAAATCTTGAAACCAACATAAAAACTTTTTTCTTCTACTTTGATATTTTTTATTTTAAGTAAGAGCTTCATTAACCATTCTGAAATTTTTTGGTAAGTTACCTACATAGTAGAAATGTGCGACACGTGAATCAACAGCAATTTTAATGAACTTAACATTTATTAACGAGTTAACATAAATGTCTTCAAGTGAGTAAAAATAAAAATTCATACTATATCTATTTTTACCAGCGGTTTCAGGCAAATGATTGAAGCGCTATAATTTCATTTTATACATCTGTGGGCATTGTTACAATAATTTTCAACCCTCCGGAAAACCCTTACCAACGGAAAGTCTTTTCCTGTATTTGGCAAGCCATCTTTGAAAAACTTTTGTCCCTGATCAAATAGATAGGTCATATAGAGTTGGGCCTCCGATAGAACACTGCAAGCACCGCGAGATAGTAATTAGATTTGTGCCTATAAAAGCAGGCAAAAGTAATTACGAGCTAAAAGTATAACAATAGGAGCCAACAGAACATACGTTTTAAGTTTCCAGCAATTATATGTGGCAGACTTCGGGTAATGAATATCCCTTTTTGAACGTATTATGGCGGCAATCTTGAAAATAGCAGACAAACATTTGGCTGAAGAAATAAAAAAGAAAAAGGAAAATAGATCACTAAGTCACTATGTTCGGGGTGATAGAATTACGACAGTGTGTAAATATCCGTTCCCATTTATAGATATTTCCTATTGGTCAATTAAGTCATTAAGTAGACCGAAAAAATTCTCTTATGATGACAAATCTTTCCATCCGAAATCCTTGTTTCTGTAGCTATGTTGTCAGCAGAGTCTCTCGATCAATTAAAGTCCGATAGAAATACAAGCCTGGAATTATAATAAGAGATACGTACTCCATCTGTTACTTTCGTAAAGATTTGTTTTCAAATCACCCTTCCTGTCAGTTATCTATGTGCAAGTCAGTGTATGAAGAAAACCTTCTTTTTGGCAATTGTTAAAACACGAATGCTTTTAATTAAATTTTAATGCTGATTTTTGCCTTGGAAAACCCTTTTCACTATCGCAACATTAACAACATTGAAATTATAAAAGTAGGTCTTTATCAGTGAATTTTCCGCTTCAAACATTTTCTCATATTATTAGAAAATATTTAATCACATGGAATTGGAAGGAAAAGAAATGAGTTTTCCTTTCCTAGTAATAGGTACATATATGGAAGACCATAGACCTTGTCAAGTGCTGGTCCTTGACTATTAGCTATCTGGCTGACTACAACCGGCATGGTTGATACTTATGGGCTTGGTGGTAGGATAAAATCTAGAATTTCTGTCAGAAGATGTCTATACTCTATGTCAGGGTTTGTTGAGTCGGGTAAAAAGGATATTTAAGAAAACTGTCTGCCGTGTTCCTATAAAATCGTGTTTATTTTGTAGATTGAAAAAAGTGCAACCAAATTGCAATAATAGAGGACGGAACGTCCTCACAAAGGTACACGGAGTTATCAACTTCCGTGTTACGAGAAATACCATGGAGGCTGCCATTTTTCTGGTAATGATCAATGAATTCTCGCGTTCTCTCGTCCTTATACGTTATCTAACAGCTTCCGGTCCCGTTAACGCTCGTCCTTAGCACTTCCGTTTCATGCTGATTAATTCATTTGTTTACCATTTAATTGATTTGTTTTGGTTTATAAAATAAACAAAATTGTTATCATATAAAAATAACGCTGCCTTTAAAATTTTGTTATTGCATAAGCTGGTCCCCAGTTTCAACAGCCTTAGCAACAGCCGGTAACAGTCTTAATGGCGAAATAGAGATGTACTTGATATTTGTTAATTTTTATGACATCCTATAGAAAAATCATTAATATTTTGATCGCGTGGTTGCAGCCGTAGCAAAGAACCAATGCCAGCTACTATTTAAACTGGTATCGTGACATATAAATTTAATATTGGCACCGACGTCTGAATTCAGTCGAACTTATATAACAGCACGTCACGGAATCCACGAAATAATGAAACCCACGATGCAGTGAGAAGGCAGTTTATATCTCTGGGTTGTTCAGTGTGTCAGACATAAATGGTCACTCGTACGCTAAACTTGAGACTTCAACATGATCAAGTACGAACAAAATTTTGTAAAAAAAAAAACACACAGGGCATTCTAACACTTCCAATCATAACTTCCCGATTTTCTACCGATCAAGACAAGTTCTCTCCTTCACAAAGTTAATAAAGACCGTATGTTTCTGCCCAAATCAAAGCAAATTAAACCTGAAATCAAGTCTTTTATTTCATCCATCTGTTAGATCAATTCTACTCAAATATCAGTACACAACTTAGAACTATAAAACCTGGGATTAAAAAACTTCTTCCCTTTTTAATCCTAGATAAATCCAAGACTATATTTTTACAGTCACATTTGTTTTCATTAATTAACATTTCGCTAAATGGTGGGACTGGCATCAAAGTATTTTTTTTTTTACCTGACTGCCCAGAAATTTTTTTATGAGTTGCGCATCAGAATAGTTTTTTGTGAAAAACCAGAATCCCCCTATAAAGGTTGTTCCCTATGGCAGTTTAATAAAGAAAACTCATATAAAATTTCTCAAACTTGCAGTGTCTTATACACAATGCACATGAAAACGTAACATCGTCAGATTTCATCTGACTATGTTACGTTATCACAAAATCAGATTGAAGGCTCAGGATACGAAACAATCTGTGAAATCACTGTGGCATGTCAGTACACTCTAACAGACCAACATCCATTTTTACTAGAAAGAATGCGAACCAACATTAAATGTTTCACAAAACAAATCTTGGATTTTAATAAACAAAAATGTGCAGTTTAAATAATAATATAACAATAAAAGAGAGATTACTTGAGTCAAGTTTGCAGTAGTCTTTCTTTTGATTAAAAATAAACACAAAAACAGAAACGCACATATAATTAAATATAGCGCGAAAACCACACTCCACAAAAGCCTGACATAGAGTATTTTTATAGGTAATGGCAACGGCCAAATACTTTGTTACTGGTATGCAATTTACATGGGATACCTAGCGGGATCATTCCCGACAATTCTTTCCATATTACTAAAACTTCATTTTCTTAGTCACAAATACCTGGTGATGCTAAAATTGTCATTTCAGTATTCTTGATATGTTGTTTTATGAAATGTTATGTGTAGCTTCTACTTTGAATTGTTTATTTTTAGTGTTTTTCTTCAAAATCCGAAGTGTTAACTAAGTTAATACTTTCAGTGGCTATTTTTGCCTGGTGGCCATGAAAGGTAACAATTCTTTGTAAAGCCAATATTTAGCTCATCTTCAATTCCTGCCTTTCCGGCGATTATGCCATTTCTCACAATTCTACTTAATTTCCATTCGCTGTGTTGCCAATATTATTTTTTACATATCTCTGCTTATAACAGAAAGAACCCATTCATTAATTATAACAGCTGCGATAAGACTGAAATATTATTAAAAATGGCGTTAAACCCCAATCAAACAAACGGATAAACATAATTTTTAAAATTAACATTTGGGTTGTCAATTTTATCGCATAAACATATTCTATAAAATAAGAGATGTGGCATGATTGTCCATGACACAACCATTCACCAAATGACAGTCGAAATTAAACATCTTCAGGTCCCATTACGGCTTCAATAATGAACCAGAGTCCATACTACAACGGAAACTGTAAAAGGCTCCAAGAAACAAAATGTGAAACTATTCATAAAACAAGACAATCGACCTAATCTTTTGAAAAAAAGGTAAACGAATAAGAAAAAATGACTATTAGACAACCAATAGACTATGGGTTCCGGCTAAATTTGCCTATTAAATATATATTATGAAAATTGGGTTTTTTCTGGAATACATTCTATATTCTTTTTTTTAAATATCAATGCCGATTCTGTTACAATAACTTGTTGTATCTTTTTTCCGGATACGACATAAATTAGTTCTAAAGGAGATTTTTGAATATTTCTTTTACCGAATCATCCTCAGAGCCCATGGCAAAGTAATGTGTTATTTGAATTAATTAGTCAATATTGTTGTCGCATTAATTACTACAACAAGTATACATCCAATCAGGTTGAAGTCGCCCCTCCTAAAATTTCTATGGTTGCCATCACAAATTGGTTGATCCATAAGGACTTTGCCGGTAATACAACAAACATACGTCTTCTCGGATTGACGTTTATCCGGATTATTGTTTAAGAATTCCACGACGGGTGTTGCGCGCAAGACAGGGGATGTTTACCCTTCTAAAACACCTGATCCCACTCCTGTTTTGTAAAGGAGTTCGTGGATTCCAAGTCCTCGTTCCTTTTGTTTTCGTTTCATCTAGGTAGTTGTTTTACATTTGACTCATTAAGAAGTTTTTTTTTTCGTTAGAGCAACCCATCATGAAACTCATATTAAAAGCTAAAGTTGTTAGTCACAAGCAGTGTTATTCACAAACTGTATAAGAAAGGAATTATAGTTATGTTATGAACCAAACCACTCACTTTTTACCAATTTTACAAATCTTATAAAATAAAATATAAAAAAGATTCCGTCAACTTTGTATATTTAGGATTTTTACATACTCATTGAAATTTCTCCACTGATCGGAAAAATTTTAAAATTTTGTCGTTTTTCATTTCAAAAAATTTTTGCACACAGCATTAGTGAATTTTATAAAATGAAAAAAAAAAAAAAAATTCAAGGTGCTGGTAGGTTTAATATATATTTTTGCTGCATATATTTGTACATATCAAGCTAGTAAAAATAAGCTTGACGGTAAAAATGCAAAACTTTTTACATTGTGCATGGGTTATTTTTAAGACCAAATTCGATTGTCGGTAACATAGTTAAATTTCTAACTTCTCCTTTCAGATTTTGTAGTTGCTATAAAAAGAACAGCCAAAACGTGAGAGACTCAGTTCATGAAACGTATATTAGTGGGGAAATATCTGTATAAAACTAACAATTCTTAAAATGACTGGTTGCAATTCTGTCATGTATTTTTCAATTGAAAATGAAAACTGTAGACAATAGCGACAAGAATCTCCTATTTTTATAAGAAGATTAACGAGGGAAGCATTGTGATTACAAAAACAGACTTTATATTTTACAAAATGTACTTGTACATACAAATATCGAAATAAGTAAACAATTTTTATAGGAAATTCTATATCTTTGTAACAAAAGTTTGCATCTTATATATTCACCCAAAATTGTTTATTTTATTGCTCTATTGACAGGCAATAAAATAATTTAGCTATGTCGATCGAAAACTTTACCATATTGCTCTCTTTTTTCTCAAGTTAACATGGATGAAATCCCACAAAGAGTCTGTCATTCTTATAGCTGGTTAAAGCCTTATTCAGTAACAATAAAAGTTTCCCAACAGAGTAGGTTGATTTATGTGGAAGAATATAATAATTTAGCACAAAAAAAGATATAAAATATTCATCATCACATAATAACTTTTTATGATTAGGTGTTTCTGCCAAAGGTTTTGCTTATAAACAAAACCAGTAACGATTATCAACGTTCGTTTGAGTAATCGCTATGCAAATGAAATTGCCTAGTGCTGACCATCTCTGTTCTGATGCATCAAATGTCCTACAACTTTTGATGCAAAGATATATTTCTTTTTAATAGTTTAAAGAGGTTATTTTATGAATAACCCCTTTAAACTATTACAAAGAAATATATCTTTGCATAGAAATTATTATCTTTTTTTATAATTGCTTACTTTATAGTTTCCTTTTGTTGTTTGCAATTGTTTTTGTTTTTTTTTTTAAATTTACCATATTTTTTAAAATTTATAACAATATTTTGAAGAATAGCATTTAGTTATTTTTGCAACTTTTTCTAATAAAACAAAAATTTCTTTTAAGTAAATTTTCCTTATACATCTAGATCAATGCGTTTGATAAACAGCCATCACATCTCTTATTTTTGTATATTTATTTTTTTTTAAAATACGGAATATATGCAAGAAAGTCACGATACACATCTTGCATATGTTAACTTTATAATATATATATGCAAAAGCCAAATTTAACTGCGTGTAAAGTGCTTTTCTGGATTTACCTTCATTAGACACGCTAAAGGCCAAATATAGGAAGATCAGTCAAACCGAATGATTATAAGTTAATATGTGTCAAATTAATTCGCATGCTTGTAATCAATATTTAGTAAAGAAGAAATTTACAAAACGTAAGAGTCCGTGGGATATTCTTGACAAACATGAGTTTAAGTTGAAAGATATTTAACATAGAAAATGTCTGTTCATAAAAAAATATAAATTTCTTCGAAAATCACTCGTTTCTCTGAGCCCAGACGATATGCGACTATAGCAAATCAAAGGGGAAAACGCAAATAATTCCAAACTAGTCTTAGAATAATTCATTCACAAAAGTTTTCTTTAATGTAAATCGATTGTTATTAAGTGCTGCCTGTCCTAAACATATAGTTTGTGGTTTCTTCAAACGTGTCTAACAACTATTTTTAAGAAGAAAATTTAACGTACGGGCAACTAAATCTTCTGGCTGTTTCAGAACAGAAAGATAGTCTAAAAATTCTGAAATCAAATAAAGTTTCGGCAATGTTTTATAGGCTCTGTTCCTTGATGGACAATCTACATCCAATATAAAAATGAATAAACAGTTGTAAACCATGATTTATCAAAATGGAATATTTGCTCTTCTTTTGATTTAAAAGGAACCGCTAGGCATCAGGGAAGTTGCCACTTCTGGATGATAACACATTTTAGAACAAGAGATATTGTTTGTGATTTAGAAAATACCATTAGTATGCGTTCACAAAAACCAAAACATAAAAGAGATACAGTACAAATGGCAACGGTCCTCGAAATATTTTTTCTTGCCTGATTGGTAAAAAAACAAATTTATGATATTTGAATGCATTCAAATGATACCTTCTTTATAATGCAGTATAGTATTAGGGCACAAGTAAAAATAATAATATAAAAAGACAATTAATTAAAGACGTTCAGTCACGTGAATCATGTCTATTAAAAACGTGAGATTTAAAGTACATGTATCATCACGTTGATATTCACACGCAACACAGAGTAAGGCTCGAATATCACCCGCGGCCATTCCCGCCCGCGAAAGTAGCCGTTATAAACTTTTGACCCATCAAATAAATACATTGATAAGTAAATAAATTTATACATTTATACTATTATTCATTTCGCATTACATTTCATGATGTTTGATCTTCACGATTTTGACTAGACGAAACATGTTCAAAGGCGTCACGTATTTGATAACATGCATGAAGTTTTCGACATTATGAATAATACTTAGCTTGCTTTTTGTAAACTACTCAAGTACCCTTCTATGACATGATTCTAATTTCATTATTATTATTTTTCGGGAACTTTTCTGAGTTAATTGAACGCTGTCTAATTAAATTCCTTTAAATGCCGTTTTTAATTGTATTGTTTTGCTATTTAGTGTGATATACAAGGAAAGTATCAAACAAAACTAGTTAAATTCCACCGCATGTTGCATTCGCCTGTCCTAAAGCAGTAATCCTGGTCATTAGATAACTCAAGCATGTTGTTAAGTATGTTTATTCAGTATTTCATCCAGGGTCGTGTATTTCATTTCTACGTCCCTGTTTCATCTTTCATTGTTTATAGATAGCATGACAAAGCGTGAAAAATTTCATATTCCTAGGATAGGTGAGGATTGAGTATCTATAGTGTTCGCAAAAATGTACAACCTCTAAATATCTAACTTCTATTGTGACCTTGACATTTGAGACTGACCTTAAATCAATCAGTATTAAAATATTGATTTTTATTTAAGACTTGTGGCCAGCTTGCATTAACTAATGAGCCGTAAAATTACTAAGAATATTTATCAAAGGTGTCAAAACATATATAGTATAGAAGATGCACTACAACACTAGCTTTAAAATAATCTGTTGGTAGTTTGGTTAAAAACCGTGTAGGCTTTGAAGAGGATTAACAGATCAGTGCCCCAATGATAAGCAATGGAAATTGTTTTAGTATTCACCCCTCTCCCAAAAAATCAATTTGATCAAACACTGAAATAGGAGATTAAAAAAAAAATCATTTCCTTTATAACAATCTGTAAGGCATTAGATGAAAAAATGGATAACATATATGTGCCCGAAGACTACACTGAAAGCCATGAATTAGCGTTGTAAAGCCCTGAAAAATAATTGTTAAAGATAATTTATAAAATAAGAGGTGCACAACTTCATTGCATGTTAAACAATTTGTGCAGAGTTAGTTTAAATCCATCTAGGCGTCAGGGTATGGTAGTGGATAAACAGTGTGCCTTACTATGAGGAAACCGAAAAATCGAATGGATAAAAAAAGATAGAAGGTGAAAAATTCATTTCCTGTAAAACACCTCAAAAATCGATTTCATTTAAAAAAATAAAAGGTAAAAGCTGAACAATTTCGCTTACTGTGCAAATCGAGATGATTTCAAGGTATTAAGGAGAAGAGGTTAAAAGAAAGTGTTACGACGACGCTGATGACGACGACTGTGAAGCAGGATGGTGGACGTGACCAATCTTTTTATAGCTTGCTTATAGCTGGCGACACAACCACTGGTTTAATAAACACCATAATCTGGAAAAACATTGCTCCATACATTATATTCTTACTTAGTGATTGTCGACTTTTTAAAAAGTTTTCTGTATGGTGTGTTTCTGTTGGTTTACCGAGCCTCTCGACTTTAGGTTTTCTCGTTTTCACAGAGATGGAAAAAGTCTATATCATGGATTCTTTGAAAATAAAGTAACGCCTGAAGATTTCCATTCATACAGAAATCGAAGGTTGTTCTTTATATAAGGGTTGTTAAAGCTCCAAAGACGATGGCATCAAACGTTAAATAGTCTATCCTATTTTTCATGTAAGCTTCAAGAATCGGTAAGAACAGACCATCCTACATATTAATTATATGTTTAGTATTGAGGGGATCGTAAAGCGATACTTATAGTAAACCCTATTAGCTCACGAATTGGATATCTAACTTGTTAAAGTAATTCTGATTATAGGGGTGTTATAAAATTTTAAAGTTTAACGAAAGGATGTTAAATCAAAGGACTTGATTTTAATAGGTTTAAAATGTAAAATTATTCATGGGACAATATACCACTAAAATTACCGTTTTCTTGATTTTTCTACATGACAAAATTTTAATTATCGTGATCATTAATGCCGAAACTTCAGAAGTATCACATATCAAGTTCATTTTCCTTTAAACATCATTAACATGGCAATGCTCGAAATATTTAAAAGTCATACAGACTAGAGACTTCATTAAGCTCATACCCGTATCAATGGGAAAATCATAAAATCAGGGAAAGATTGGCTACGGTTTTCTACTTAAATGGTTAATATTAGTCAAAAGAACAGCGTTATAATCCTCTGATAGTATATGTCGAACTATGCTTTAATAAATATACTATAACTTGAGTTTACAACAAACAATGTGATAATGTGATTGAATAAGACAATTGACCAAATGAAAATTAAAGAATCTGTCAGTTATTTCATCATTTTAAAGATCCCACCAATCAATTTTTCTGTCACTTAAAAAATACAAAAAATACAAAAAAAAACAAATAGTTTTATTTTAAGTCTACTTCCTGCTGAAATACTCGATTGCTAAGAAAAAGGAAAAGCGGAAATAGAAAAAAAAAACAGTGTGACCGATGAGAAATTAATTGAAGGCATACGCTAGATATAAACGTAAAATGATCAAAGCACAGAAAACTTAAAATGAAGACCATCCAAAACCAGCGGAAAACCGTGGATAGTCTCATGTAATAGGGAAAGGTGAGTAGTTCCATCCATAAAATAAATCCACCGAGCTGTACACATTAAAGTCATGATTGGGATAAAGAAGAAACAAATTTTCTGCACCAAAGTAAGTGAACCAACAATCCTTAACATCAAAACGAAGAACTAAATTCCTGACTTACCCTTGGGAATAGTATACCTTTGTTTCATTGAATGTTGTTAAGAAGCTACTTTTATTCAAAACAACCTTGTAATGATCACAATCACTTGAATTGCGTATATTTTATAAAAATAAAATCTTAACACATAAGTGCTTTTTAGCTATTTGGTACTAAGACAGGAAGTTGACTGTTAACATAGATAACGTGAACATTTGGTGTCGATTTGAAGTCAAATAATATACAGAGAATCTCACAGTGTTAGTCTTTGATAATTTTATGTTTTACAATCGAGATGGTTAAACATTCAAATTCGAGCCTTGGCGAGAAATTTTAAGGTTTTAATATCGAGATTGTAAAAGTATGATAATAAAAGTTTTAACACTGTTAGATTTATTTTTCTAATTCCTCAATGGACTTACTCTCTTTTAATACTTGAAGTTAATGAAATTATATTATAACTAAAAATATAACAAAAATAAAATAAAAAGAACTAAAAAAAGTAAAGGAAGGCTATTTAAATGGTAGAGTAATTGAAATTTTCAGGGAATAAAATTTGACTTCTTTGTTATTACTAAAAATTATTTTGTAAAATGCAAGGGTAAATAAATATTTTGTGAGATAATTATTTCATAATAACTGTAGTTAATTTTTTAAAAAATAAAGAAAATAATAACAAAAAAAACCCCCCAACAATTAGGGAAAATATATATAAAAGGGGTTATAGTCATCACTTCACAATCATTTACAATTAGAAGTAAAATTTTGTAAAAGGAAGAGCAGTAATTTTTATTTAGGTTGGTGTGGGGTGATAGTGATTTGATACTGGACTGAAGTTATCAAATATATAAATTTACATATATAAGAATTTTAGGTTATAGTTTGACGTTAACAGGCGGACAGAGAGACATGCAGATGGACGACAATCGTACACTAAAATACATCACGTCTAAAGATGGAAGTTTAAAATGAAAATCAGGAAATTCAGAAAATGGTGTATTGATAAAACTTCAAATAAGAGATTTCAGCAACAACTGAAAATGTCAAAATTAATTTCTGCAAACAATTTGGTTCTATACGCGAATTTGTTTTAGGCAAAAGGATTTTAAAGGATTTTCTCATAAGGACTCTCATGTTTAAATAAGTTCAGCCGTGATTCCAATCTTGTTTGTTCAGAGGGATTCTAGATAAATTCTGATGGAAGACCACAAAATGTCCAGTAAAGGGTAATCTAGGAATTACCAATGGATTTCCTATGTTTTGCTTTTAATGCTGCTGATGAGAGGTTATTCTTGAACTTTACTTGTAACATATCAAAATTCTCCATATTTTGAGAGATGTAAATAAAAATGGACATTGACTAATTTGGACAAAATCTGTAGATAATGGATTCTATTATGGCATGGACTCCATGTTGATAATTGAAGAACATAATGGTACCTGTAGATGTTTATATATATGTCCATTCTATTATGGCTTTCTCCATATTTATTTAAATCTGTAGACAAGTTTATTTTCTGTTCCACTAAAATTTGGTAAGTTCCATTTGTCTCGAAAGTTTAAGAGGATTTAAGTGGCTTTTCTATGTTAAACTAATAATGGCCATCTTGGTTAAATTTAGTAGAGGACCATGTAAGGAAAATTCCACAAAAATGCGATTCCAATTTGCTAAGTAATTTATAAAAGGGGGATTTTAAGTGAACTTCCCACAAGATCCCTATTTAACTAAGTTCAGTTTTTGAAGCCATCGTGGTTGGTCGCTGGGCATAGTTTTGAGAGGTGAACACCTGAAGCCTTTTAACTCAAGTTTGGATCCAATGTCTCATCAATTTCAGAAAAAAATGATTTTGAAAGAATTTATTGACATTTTTTATTTCTAGTATCAACAGAGGTTGACCCAATGACTACTCCACCAAAGTTTGGTTCAAATTGGCTTAGCTGTTTCAGAGAATAAAATTTTAAAGTTAATGTTGACGGACAAAGAAACATGATGGATGATGGACACAAAAAGATGACACAAGATGAAATGACAGAAAACCAATACTATATAACAAATTACTACTGGTAATAGAAAAGATTGAAAGCAGATTAGGGTAAAACACATGGCAGTTGAGCAAATGACATCAAAGCAAGCAAACCCAAATTTCTAAATGTTTGCTGTCAAACTGTTGCTGTTCTTAACGTTAATATGTGTTCCTATGTTAACATAATGTACTAAAATTGGCATTGGCCATCATCTTGGCTGGAAAGCATAGATGCTTGAGAAAAATTTAAATGAGAGCAACTAAGGTTCATTTTAACAATATATGGTTGCAATAAGTACAGAACAGTTAATGATGAGAGAATGATAAAAAGAAATTCTAATATGGTACTATTGTAAATTGTATACTGTAAAACAACAGTAGTAAATATATTTGATGTATCCAGTGATAACAACATATTTTATAGACCAATGTCTGGTTCACTATTTCTTAGAAATTTCACTACGACTTCAAAAGAAATTATTTTTTTTAGGATCATTAGACCAATATTTTGATCAGAAAAGATATTGTCTGGGAGTTATCTTTTATCTAAAATTATTTTCTAAATACATGTTAACCCATGTTGTATAAATATTGTGAATTCCATTATGTTGTACAAATGTTTGAATGAGTAACTCATCAGCAGCATTAGAACTAACTCATTGGAATACTAAGGTCAAAGTAATACCAACTATTTCAGTTGAAGTGCAGTAATGCCAGATATAATTTTGAATTCAGCATTCAGGTAAAAATTGAATTATTTCTGCCAAGATCAATAGAATTTTGACAATTTTTGAAGCATCAGAAAGAAAAAAATAAAATGTGAACTGTGGATGTCAGCATAAAGATGAATAGATTGTTAAAAATAAATAAAATGTTACATTTTCTAATCTGTTTGTTGTGTCACATGCTATAAAATGGGCGACATATCTCTTCATTGTCTTGCCTTGTCACCTCACTTTCTTTTATCCACACTCCACTGAATGCCCTGATGGAATTCAACCAAACTTGCCCATTATAGTAATGTACACAGATGTTTCACTGTAAACCTTTTAAGATCAAGATCCAAGATTGCCCAGATTGTTCTAGAGGAAGGGAAGTTGTGCACCTCTTATTTCTTTTTTTTCCTCAAATTGGTTTTTAGGCTATTCCATACTTAAATAGTTTTCAATGCTATCATAGGGTAACTTATCTTTTATCTGCTATTCATGTGATTGGATTGATTGCCCAAATTAAAATTATCCTTTATCAATAAACAAATAACTTTTTGGGAAAAGGCAATTTACAGTTGAAGACAGTTAGTTCAGTTTTACGCAATATGGGATTTATCAAAAATAATTTACTGAGAAATAATGGAATCACTGTTGTTCAAATACATGTAGTTATAAAAACACCAAAATAATAAAAATAAATTATTGATAAATATGCAAGCCCCCAATAAAAAAATCAAAAGATTGATAAAAGCACATAGATTCTGTTATGGCATGGAATGACTCCAGTTGATTATTGAAGAACATAATGGTACCTGTAGAAGTTTAAATTTGAATGTCCATTGACTAAAATGCCACATCTACTACAGCTTTATTTTTATTTATTCTTTAAGATGGTTTTTTGTTGTTGCAGGTTTTAACAACCCAAAGTTGTATCAAATATGCATGGCCAAAACAAGTAAACTAACTGTCTTTCACAACTGCATCTAATACATGTAAATGGTGTTGTTTAGTACATTCCAACCAAATCCCAACAATTTTATCATGAGCAGTGTTATTTTGATTGGAAAACAACAACACTACGTCTTTAGAAAAGCATGAACTGATCAAGCTCCAAGACCATCTGAGTTCACCATCATTTTTTGGTGGGGACTACACTTCTTTTATTCGTATGTTTGTTTTTTGTTTTATATGTACAATATGTGTCATGTTCCATTTCCTAATGTTTCTGAGATTGGCTTATTCCGATTTGTCTGGCTCTTAAATTTACTCTTGTCATTTCAATAACTGGTTATTTTAAAAGGATACTCTATTAGATGCATAAGATGTGAAAAATAAGTTTTCAATGGTAAAAAATGTCACACAGTACAGGTGTCAACTGTGAAATAGTCCCAGGTAATATACAACCATATCATCATGTGTGTTGGTGGATAAAAAATATTTGTTGTTTGTTAATTAACAAACTCCATGTTTAAGGCTTCAGTGATTCCAAATTTTTCAGAAAAAAAGTGTACAGAAAAATCAACTGTGAAGATAAGCATAAATTTTCAGGTAAGCAAATCATGTGTAAATACACAAGATCAGAAAATAGCATACAAATATAAAATTAGATCAGCAAAATGAAAGGATTTCTGTTTAAACCAAAATAAAATCTTGTCTGAAGAAAGGACAAACAGAGCAACAGTTACATATACATTGATCCCCCGAATATTTTGAAGCATAAAAATATTCTCACATATTTTTCATTCAAATTTAATAAATTAAAAACAATTACAAATCAGTAGGGAAGACTGGTAAAAGGGGTTTAAGTCTTTTCCCACTGGTAGATACTGGTGATGCCTTTGTCATCTTCCCTGTAACAGGAATGTTGTTGTTGTATCTAGAGGATGATGTTAATATATCCCTGTTGGTATTCTGAAGAACAAACCAAGCTTCTATTACAAAACTGCACAAGATAGAACACCTCCTCCCAAGAAGGCATCTTTTTTTTATTATGAACCCCAAACAACCATGGACATATATAAGCTAATTTTAAATACTGTCTTTTATCAAACAACAGATAAGACACTTTAAAATTATTTAAGTAGTATTTGGTCATCTGAAAATTACTTTATAGAATTGATTGCAAATAATATAAATGGTAGTGTGAGTAATTAGAAAGCTACATTCAAGTATTTTATGCAATTTTTTCCTGAACATTTCCAAGTGCCTTCCTTGGATGTATTCTTTTTACAATATATTATCATTCGGGGTGAAACAATTCATTGAAAATTCATTGAATAGTGATATTGGTGACAATATGATATGATAAATTAGTATGTGCGGTAAGGGCCTTATTTGGCCCCCAGTTATGGCAAAAAATTAAAATTGCATCACGACTGTCATTCCTGCTGCATTGTACAGTTAAAACATTGCAATAAAACTAATCAAAATAATTTTTTGGAAATTCCAACAAATAAATGGATTTT
>JAULBM010166176.1:0-17927 GCA_032357055.1 Geukensia granosissima | reverse complement strand
GACGGACGGACGGACGACGGACGCCAAGTGATGACAAAAGCTCACATGGCCTTTGGCCAGGTGAGCTAAAAATAAAAATTCCTTATCTCCTGCAAAATCACCCTTTGACCCCTTTTATAAAAAAAAACTGTTAATTTTACCAAAAAGTCTTCGAGTAACTTTTTTTGTATATTTCATGAGGAATCATTTGGTAAAAACCGTGTGAAAAATAAAATTTTTCCATGTTGTACGAAATTAAATATTGCCTCCCCCCACTCCTTTGACCCCTTTTAGGTTGAAAACGGTAAAAGATAGAGAAAATCTGTTGGCAAAACTACTAAAAGCTCTCATTGAGAGTAATTAAATGCAAAAAAACCCATCAAAATCAGATGAAAAATAAAAATATCACATCTCCTGAAAAATCCCAGTTTTAAGCCATTTGACCCCTTTTATACAAAAAAACAGTACATTTTACAAAATAAATGCTCTGAGTAACTTTTATTGCATTTTCGATGAGGAATCCTTTGCAAAAAACCTCATCAAAATCTGATGAAAAATTAAAATTTTTCAATATTATTATGAAATTGAATCCCCCCTCCCTCCTCCCACTACTTTGACCCCTTTTAGCTCTTAAACGGTAAAAGATAGAGAAAATCTGTTGACAAACTACTGAAAGCTCTCATAGATAGGAAAGAAATGCAAAAAAAAAAAAACGACAAAATCGTATAAAAAATAAAAATTTCACTTCTCCTGCAAAATTGAATTTTTTAAACCCTTTGACTCCTTTTATACAAAAAATGGTACATTTTACAAAAAAATTCTTGGTGTAACTTTTATTGCATTTTTCATAAGGAATCATTTGCAAAAAACCCGTCAAAATCCGCTGAGAAATAAAAAAGTTTCAAAAATTAGGGAGTGGCCATTTTTGGACCCCTCTTATCTCAATAACAGTAAGAGATAGGTTATGACGCTTGTGGCCTATTATGTTGACTTTTTATGGGAAATATGAAGAAAAAAAACCATCAACATTGGACAAGAAATAGAGAAAAACCCCTTTTGGCCCCTCCCCAAAAAACAGGAAAGGCTAGACCCCCAAAATCAATACCAACCTTTATTTAGAACCAATTATCAATGTCCAGAAATATTAAAAGGATTGGTTAACTAGAACAAAAGTTATTGTGCAGAAACCAACCTATCTACAGACGCCACTACCATGACGCCGACGACAACAACGACAACAGAATCATATCATAATACAACCGCTAATTTTAGCGGTTATACAAAAATTCCAGTAGAAAACTTGCAAGACTGGATATTAAAAATAAACACAATATGGTACTGCCATCCCCAGTAAAAGGTCATAAACCAGGACAAACTGACCAGAATGATAAGACATATGGTCACTGATAAAGGTTAAATATGAAAATCAATTAACATTGTTATTACAATGATTTCTTGGTCAGAATCAATTATAATTGACTAAAATCTCTTGACAAAGTGTCTTTAAGCATTGTTTTAATACCTTTAAAATAACCTTTCTAGCTACTATACAAAATTAATATCATTTACTGTAATTGCTATGGAAAACACCTCTTGGTCATACGGGCACAGCTCACTCTAGCTTGATGTTTAAGGGCTCATTTATTTTTCAAAAGTGATCGTCTCGCGACTAACGCACAACAGTCGGGAGACGTCATGCAATGTCCTGTGGAAATGGCTAGGTGTTTATTCTAAACGTGGTTTTTTATACTTTTAATTTCAGCTAAAAACGTGCGACAGTCCTAAAATGTCAAGCGACAAAGTATAAATGAGTGAATAAGAAGCAGTTAATTTTACAGGTTTCTAATGGATTATGCCCATCAATGACTCTGCACTAGAAATGTTGTTTGTTTTGGAAAATCCTGGCACTAGGGACAATTCTTCGACATTTGTCAACTGGAAGATTTTCCCAGAAATTCTGACATCACAAACAAAAAATAGTGCAGTAGAAACACCAAGCGAAAGTCATAGGTGGGCATAATCCATTGTTTGCTTAATTTTGGAGGAAGATTTACTGAATTTCAAATCCGATTACAGTTTACTATAAAAAATTCAATAAGATAAATATTTGTTCAGTGACAGTGCAAATAAATCTATCCCATATTTAAACAATTTTGTAATACCAGGAATTGGCAGGAAAATAAATCAAAGGATAATTTTAATGACCTATCACCACTTCTGAGGTGACTGTGGTACACCAATTTACTTTTGCAGAGTTTCTGTTCCCCAATTAAAGGTAATTGTTGTTTTATTTCCAATATAATTACCTGATTATTCTCAAAAATAGTTGTATAATATTGAAAAAAGCTGGTTATTAAAAGTGACAAAAAGTTAGTGCAATACTGGAAGCCATTTTTTCTTCGGCAAAAAAGGAAAACCCTGTTTTACCATAAAATTTTAGCTGCTTTTAATAATCTTTCATGTCGTAAGCTATAACAACTAATTTTTTTATTTTGCAGATGCCCCGAGAATTCCATAAATACCAATGATTATTTGTTCTACCCTTGAAGCACCCTGCCAAAAGACAGTTGGGAATTCCTGGACTATTACAGAGGACAGAGACCTTTGACCAGAACATTCCTCCTGCTTATTCTTGTTCTACCTTTGTAGCTTTCTGATTTTTCAGATGCCCTGAGAATTCCATAAATACCTAAGATTTGTTGTTCTAACTTTGAAGCACCCTGCCAAAAGACAGGTGAGAATTCCTGGACTATTACAGAGGACAGAGACCTTTGACCAGAACATACCTCCTGCTAATTCTTTTGATTTACATCAAATACCAATGAAAAATACATTCCATATTGTCCTATTCTGACTACAGTATACAAATCCTGAAGCAATGGACAAAATTTTTGTATGGATTAAGGAAGATTATTGCTGTTTGACTAGTTAGAACATTTGATAAATATTAAATGATCATTTTTTATGACAGTTCCTTATATATTGAAAAAATAAAAAGAAGTTAAAATGAGGTGTCCAATTTATGGTACAAAAGATATACTGACCCTGGTTAAGCTTACAAATCAACCTTAAATAATATTGCTTTCAAAGTTGCAGCAAATTGGTCTCACTATTTAAAAATATAAAAATATTTCAACTATTCCTTGCAAAATTATTTTCTCCTTTGCTTAAACCATTCTGTCTGTCTGTCTGCCCCCCTCCCCCCACCAAAAAAAAAACAACAAATAACAGAAAAGCAAAAGCATCACAAAGATATTTTAACCAAACATTTGTACTTGATAGATTTTTAATTGTGCAGTTTGGTTGTAATGTTTTGTGCCATCAATATTAAAATCGACAAAATAGTATCAAATATTGCATCAAATTCATTTATTTCTTAGTTTTTTTTTAAATTTAAAGCATTTTCTATGTGTCATGTGACCATTGTAGAACTAATTAAACTGAATATATTGTTGGATTTTCTTTTTATAATTTATTCACTACAAATAATATAAAATGATAGATATTGGCCAATTTTCAGTTTTTAGCCAAATTCTTGGGCCAAAAATGGGCCATAACGACCCTTGTCCTTTTAAACTGAAATACACCCAGCCCCCTCCTAATCAGAGGCGGATCCAGAATTTTGAAAAAGGGGCCCACTTTTTGTGGAGCTCTTGATTTATAAATTTTCTCCATTTTAGAGGAGATTAAGACCAAAATTTACCCCATACTTTTGCTTTTTTTAGCATTTTTAGCATTTCAAAGGCCCTCCCTCTCCCTGGATCTGCCCCTGCCAATCAAAAATCATTTCCACTTACCCTGTGTTTACAGCATTCATCAAAACAGAGGGAACCAGCTCTTCTCATCATTCAAAATCCACAAATATTGTGTTAAATAAAATCCACAAATATTGTCAATTAAGGTAATCCACAAAATTTGTCAATTAATGTAGTCCACAAATTTTGTCATTTAATGAAATAAACAAATCTGGTCAATTGATAACCCTCAAGTATATTCAATTAATAATTAACCATTACATGTACCATCAATTTCTTCAATTCATGGTTTTACAGTATTAGTACATATAAGTAAATATTAAGTTTGAATATACTGAACATAGTCAAAACAACAGCACAATTGCATCATAAAAACATGCTGTTTGCAGTTTCACCTGCAATTTAGCACAACAAACTCCTCGAAAATTTCACAAAACTAAATATCACTTTTTTGCGCTTATATAAAATTAAAATGTTTGTTTTCATTCGAAAAAAGTACACATGCATTTAATATCCAGAATACTTTGACCATTTCAGAATCCACACATTATATATAATTCAGCAAATTTTCTTTTCTGCAAATTTGTTATTCCACAAAAGTAACAAATTGTCTCTAAATCAAACTGAATACAAATATATGCACGTCAGTTTAATCCCAGGATTTTTCATTGATATACACATTTAACTTTCAAAGAGTTCAAATCCATTCATTCTGAATAAAACCGAAAAATTCATTCACAACTGAGTAAATAAAAATACAGGGTCAATTCTACATTCCAGCGACACCACAGAACAGCTACGGCTATATCTAACTATGTTATACTAACTCTTTTTGACTAAGGTCATTTTATCTGACCCTTATCAGTATATAATTAACCCCCCTATCTGACCAAATATTATAATTAGATTTAGTGGTGGGTATTTAACAGTAAACAAATTGAGGAGATCTGAATTTATAATGAGAAGATTACACTGTTGAAATATGATGAGGAATCTCTTTGATTTAATTAAATTGTATATTTAAATAGACATCTTTGATCAATTCTGTATTCTAACAAGGATTTATTGAGGACATTTACAAGATATAACATAGGTCAGGGAGGTCTCTTCTGTGGTTATCTAAACTCTCTTCAAGCATTTCTAATCCCAAATGAAAAAAACAATGGTCTCAAGGAGCCTGTTTTGCTCACCAGTTTTCTCAATGCACCACACAAGGATAATTGTTACTGGTCAGAAATTTTGGCAGAACCCATTCTACCTTTAGTAAGGATAGAAGTGTCCTAATTGTTTCAGACAAGACTATTCTGAAGTGAATTTCCAACAGGGTCCTAGGTAATTAGTTTGGCTGTGGCAGTTATATAGAATGGTGGGTGGTGATGTCAAATACAATTTTGGAGGAAGATTTACTGAATACAATTTAGAAGAGTACCATCCATACTCTTCTTGGATAATAGTTGTTTTATGCTTTTATTCGATTTTTAACCTTTTTCCATTGTCTTTCAGTATCATATTTTATCAGTAGTAACATATCATAATTTTTAGCAGTGGCTATTATTGCTAAAATTTGTTAAATTTTTCTATTCATCAGAAGAATATCTCACCTAAATTTCACTGCAATAGGCTGAAGAAATTCTGGCAAAAAGAATTTAAAGTGAATTTCCCATTGGGTCTTCTGTAAAAACAACATATCTCACACCAATTCAAATATCAGTAAACTGTGAGTTAAAACAAGTTTTAATAATATTATGTGTGACAACCAGGAAGATGCAAATGCTGACAGATTAAAAAGGGGGGTGGAGGGTGTTAAGTTATTGTGTTGGCTATCTTGGTTGTCAGGTTGGGAGGGATGACAAATTTTGACAGAGGACAATCTATGGACCATCTGACAAATTTTGGTGAGTATTGGCATTTTAGAGATTTTGCACAACAGGTGCTCTTTATTTCTATATTTAGTAAAGATGGCCATTTTGACTCCTATTTTACTACAAGATAATTGCATTTTAAATATTCTACATAGCAAACATTTTTAGTTTAATTTAAATGTATGTTTGTTCTTCAGATGAATTCTTGATGTGTATAATTTGAAAAGTTTTTATGGTTTGTGATACAACTGAAACCCCTTTAAACCAGTACTGGTATATATTCTAATTAAGAGGGCATAATTGTTATTGCAAAATTTAAGTTTTCAAATTGATTTTGAGAAGTCAAATATTTTGTCAACATACAAATTATCAACTAATTTGCAAAGGGAACAGATTTCCTGGATTATCCTGCTAATATCAAGTCTTGAATATTATTTTGTTCAAACTGTATTCATTTTGCTTTGTTTAAAATGTTTTGTTACATGTAAATTTTGATAATATTCAGGTAAAAACTTTATAATTTTAAGTGAACATGTTTTATTTAATTGAGGGCGGTTTACATTTTTCACAAGAAATGGTTACAACCTCTTGATATGTAAATGCCCTCGGTTTCTCTCATGATCTGTGTGCAGTCTCTCTGACATTTACACCATTTCTTTTCATTGTCATATTGCAGAAATTTATAGAACCCAACCAAAATACAAATTATTTTTTATTTGCCACTGGATGTTGAACAACAATCAATCAATCATTTTAAAATACATAGTAAGCAATTTTCTCTTAGATAAAGGTATAAATGGAATTGATGTGAACATCATCCATAAGAAATCTGTTATAACTTTTTTTGGTTTTATAAAACCCTCAAGACTTTCTCAAGGGGAACTTCAAATTGCAACAAATAAAGGATGATAAATGAGGAAAATACAGCTTGACAAGTTGTTGGCAGAACTGCCAAATGCCACCCAGAATCAAATAGTGTTCAAAGGGAAATAATTCAAATAAGTTCTTTATTGCACATTAGAAATGGTCTAATATGGCATCTTATAAATTCAGAGAAAATATTGAGAATATATAAAAATCATTTTTATGAAAATAAAATTAACACTTTAAAATTTAACCATAGCTGCTATTCAGAATTACATATTTTCTGCAAAATCAGCAAAAAAAAGCCTGTTGTGAAAACATCTGCCAAAAATTTCACATACTGTGATGCTAAATTGACATATTTTTATTTATTTTCCATTTCCTTTGAATGAAAAATAGATATAACCTTTCAACTGAAGGAAACAACATAATATTTTCCATTAATAACTGATTTGTAGTTCACTGGGATATTTTGTAAAGAAGAAAATAGAAAAACCAGAGGCACCCAGGAACCTGCATGTCTAATCTGAAATCACATTAAAATAACTTTAATATATTATATGATATTAATATATTAATATAACATTAATTATAACTTGCTGAAATGTCAAATAAGATTCTGAGGTCAAACTGGCACCATGGAAAAAAAGACCCTGGAAAAAAACCTAATGGGTCCCAATGTTACATCCAGTACTACTGTGACTGCCATCTTGAATTTCTCATTACTGTGAAAACATTATTTTTACAGGGAACCATTTAAGTATGAAAATGAAAAGATATAGGGTAAATGTCAGAGGTCACATTCCAAATACCAGAAAAAACAGAGGGCATTAGCAAATCTAGAGGTCCCCATAAGGCCTTCAACAAAGGTGGAATATCACTCCTTGTTAAAAGCTCTTAATTGCTTTAAATAAATAAAACTTGTTTACGTAAAATAATACTGCTGTTACCTGAATATTATCAAAAAGTACATGTTACAAAACATATTATCACAAAGACAAACTTATGACAACAATTCCAGACTTTGGATTGACACAACAGATATGTTGTGGGGTTAAACTAGTTTAGTGGGATCTCAATACTCCCCAAAGATTGGTCAAGGGGTCTTTATTACAACAAATTATTTCAATCAGTTTTGGCAGTTAAAAACTCAAACAAATTTGAACAAATTTCCCTGACAAAGGTGGGTTCCTGTATTCTGCTGAGATAACCATCGAAGAGATAGCTTTTGTGTAAGACAATTAAAAGATCATTCCGACAACAAATCATTTCAATTTGCTTAATAACCATATCTGACAAAAAAAGGTTGGAACAAAATTCCCTAGGGGTCCAATAATCTATAAATCAGGTTGTGTTGCCCTATTAGATATTTCTGATTGACAAGGAAATCAAAACTAATGTAATGTACCATCAAATGATCAATCTAAAACAAAATAATGTAAATTGGCCAGTTTCAGATTAGAAGAAAAAAGCATTTTCAAGACAAACTTTGACATTTTGACTTTTTTATAGACCTCAAGTGTGTAACACCTACATATGGTTTCAACATCCTGTGAGACTTTTCCTATAAAGTTTCAACATCCTGTGAGACTTTCCCTTTGAAGTTTCAACATCCTGTGAGACTTTCCCTATAAAGTTTCAACATCCTGTGAGACTTTTCCTATAAAGTTTCAACATCCTGTGAGACTTTCCCTATAATGTTTCAACATCCTGTGAGACTTTCCCTATAAAGTTTCAACATCTTGTGAAACTTTTCCTATAGAGTTTCAACATCCTGTGAGACTTTCCTTTTGAAGTTTCAACATCCTGTGAGACTTTCTCTATAAAGTTTCAACATCCTGTGAGACTTTCCCTATAAAGTTTCAACATCATGTGAGACATTCCCTATAAAGCTTCTATTATATATATTATCCAATTCAGACATAGAATATAATTTTTAGAACATAAACAAGGCCATATTCAACAAATTTTATGCTTTCAATGGGCCAAAATTTTTTTTTCACAAAAACTTCCTTATAAGTTCATTTTTCAACTTATCAAAGAGAATGTCAATATAAAGCTTCTGTATAAATTTTATTGAAATCTACTAATAAATTTCTAGACTGCTTACAAACATAATTTTGACAATTTTTTAAGTTTTAAAAGGAATAAATCCTCCAAAAATTTGGAACCAAGCCCCCTTTAATAAAGCACTCATCCAAGAAACTGAACATATAAAATCCTTCTGTAAAAATTTTCCATTAAGTGACCAGTAAAAACTAAATTTTTTTTTTGCAAAGAATGAGATACAAAAGATGGTGCTATCCTTCTGAAATTACACACCACTGACTAAAGAGTGCAGGAAACCATTTTTTTTTGCATCTAGAAACAGTTATAATGTCTGGTAACACAAGTCTATGGTTCATCAAGTATCTCAGCTGGTATAAAGTGATCCTTTATGAATACAGTAAGGCTTATCATGTCTCTAAGGAATTAACAACTATTCAATAAACTTCATAATCTGCATATCAATTCAAATTATGCAGGAGACACATCAAGTCAATTAATACACAGTATAGCAACATGGGAGATAACCCTATCTGGAAAAGGGGGATGAGGAGTCTGTGCAAGTTAAGTAATCATAGTAATGCAAACAAAATATTTCTAGGAATTGAGTAACGCATTTATTAAAGCTACACTTGGATGTATATGTAATGTTTTGGGTTTTTTTAGTGAGCACATGTTTATTATTACTATCAACATGTGTTTGATGTAAACATACAAGTCCTGTTTTGTGATTGGTTGAAATAAGAATCTGTAAAGTTTTTCATTGGCTATTATTTCTGTCACTGTAATTGACAATGAAAATTTTCATAAATTTTGTGCAAGAAATGCATTTTCAAAGTTTTTCATTCAAGGTTCACTTTCTGTTCAGCAAGGTTCTTATGTGGAAAGATTTTGTACATAATGATTATTTTATTGTTATAATGTTATTAATAAGAGTGTTCTTGTTTTTAAATTGTGTATTTTTGAGATGTATGCAGCTGTCACAATAGTTGATGTGAACATTTTTAATGGTTTTTGTAATAAATAAACACTTGCTGCGCTCTATCTGGCTATTTAATAATTGATTAATGTCGCTTTAAGTTTACAAATTTGGATATAAGAGAATTTATTGTTCTACAAATATTGAGACAAAATGCAAAACTTAACTGTCACTCATGTGTGAAATGTAAGTCAAGGTTATATTTTTTCCACAATACTATCTTCATTGGAAAGGTATTATCTAGTAAGTTTTACTATTATATTATGGTATATATTCAAGAAATGAATCTAAATAACAAGATTTACTGTATTTACTGAAGCATAAAATGTAAGTCAAGGTGACCAAATATATGTGCATCTAGGTCACTGCTATTTCACATGATAAATCAAATATGGCCACGAATAAATGCATACATGTCAAAGTAAGGCAAAGTATGAGCATATCAGCACACACAAAAACAAACTCATATCCTGGAAAGACAGATTTTGACATCTTACAACTTGGGGAAAGGGAGGGGGTTATGTTCCAACCTCAATCAATCTTCATCTGAAGTTATATTTTTATTGTAAAACAAAATGATATACATATAAATCATGCAACAATTTACCTTTTTCTTTTGACAGCACTGGAACGGGATGTACAGGAAATGAAACAATCCACGCAATCCAATTTTCATCCCCTCCGTCATGGAAGTTCCGCTGGTTGTTGATTGAGCCGCCAATGTGTAGCCACTGGCACAAGATACCACACGCTGCTGACCATATGTCGCCATGGTTACCACCTACAATTAAAGATAAGGTTCTATTGACAAAGTGAAAATTTCTGTTGACTAAGTACTTGTTGCTATTTATATATAAAAATGTAAACAACATCTCAGTTACTGATATATATTTATGAATGATTTGTATCAAAACAAAATTCTGCATCATTTTTATTCAAACTCCAATTTCAGAGGTCTAAATAATTCCACACCTTTATCCCTAATTCAGCCTATGTCGAACTTTTACATTGTTTGCATCAAGCAGTTTTTAAAAGGTCCAAATAATTCCACACCTTTGTCCCCAAATCAGCCTATGTCAAACAGTGTTTCAGAGGTCCAAATAATTCCATACCTTTGTCCCCAAATCAGCCTATGTCAAACAGTGCTTCAGAGGTCCAAATAATTCCACACCTTTGTCCCCAAATCAGCCTAAGTCAAACAGTGTTTCAGAGGTCCAATAAATTCCACACCTTTGTTGCCAAATCAGCCTGTCAAACAGTGTTTCAGAGGTCCAATAAATTCCACACCTTTGTTGCCAAATCAGCCTGTCAAACAGTTTTTCAAAGGTCCAAATAATTCCACACCTTTGTTGCCAAATCAGCCTATGTCAAACAGTGTTTCAAAGGTCCAAATAATTCCACACCTTTGTCCCCAATTCAGCCTATGTTAAACAGTGTTTAAGAGGTCCAAATAATTCCACACCTAAATCGCCAATTCAGCTTATGTCAAACTTTCACATTGCTTGTATACAATCATATAAGAGTTTGTATTCCATGTGAGAGTTTTACAAAAACTTGTATGACTTACAGCTCGTAAGTTCTGTATATTGTATGTGAGTTATGATCCATTGTAACACTTATAACCTATTGTGAAATGGTCGCTGGGTACTGAATCTAACTGTATCATGTATATGTCAAAAAAATGTTCCAAGCTTAGTCCGATTTTTATATAAATAATCAGAAATTGGTAAAATTATTAGAATAAATCCAATTACCAAAAAATTCTTCCAACAAACTAATTCCTCATTTGTATTCAGAAACATAAGCATTTTATAAATATCCTTTAAAAAATATCACCAAGTACTCACGATTTCTCTCCTCATTCAAAACTTATTTACTCTAAATAATCATTAAACTTTTAAACACAAACTTGGATGTTGTTTTTAATTTATTGTGTAATTTCCATCGCTAAAAACCAGAAACTTTTAAAATCTAAATCTTGCAGTATTTCCACCTTTTGTTTTTTGTATTTTTTCGGCACTTCACAATGTAGGATAATGAAACGGATTATCCAACATTTGTCAGATTAAGAAGCTATTTCCATTGTTGTACACAAAAACATAAATAAAAACAGAACGTTCAATTTCACAAGTTCCAGGTACTTCTATATTAGTCAGAAACAATCAATGAAACAGCGGGCGTTTTTCGTAAGAATATTAATTTGGGTCACTGTTTTCATATTTTTCAAGATTACAATAGAAACAATTTATCAATATTGAAACCTTTTATAAACTTTGATATTTGAAATAAATAGCACTTTTTTTCTATATATGGGGAAACCTGAAAAAAAGATCAATCAATTGTTTCATTTTCGTGCACATATCTTTATATCTATACATCAACATCTTTTATAAGGTTTACCTTGATGTAATGACAATGGGCTCATACAAGAGGTGGCTTCTGATGAGGTCTTGGTGTGGTATAATACACACTATATGTTTATAACAACAAACCATTCAGTTCCTTTGGCAACTAGGCACCAAAAAGAATTCCTTCTCTGTCCACTTTCATATAATTCCAGTTTCGAGAAAATGCTTCCATAATGCCACTTTTTTTCGTCATCCACTGCTCATCCACAAGGAATTAAAATCCACATTGAAATAAAATTCTTAAAATATTCCATAGCTGGCACTTGTTGTTTCTTGAAATTCCGTCAAAATGAAATTTCTATCCGTTTAGAAAATCTTTGTCACATTATGCAAAAACACAATCACAAAATTCCATTTCAAAACTGCATTAACTTGAAGAAACTCTGACATAACATTTCAATTTATACTATGCAGAAATGACGTCAAACTACACAAATAATTTTTTAAAAAATTAAAAATTATTAATTGTAGTCCATTTTTACACTGTGCTATGAAGAAATGATGTCAAACTACCAATTAAATGTAAAAATGTGACTCCCACATTCATTAAGAATAAAAAATTAAGACTTGAAATATAAGGCTACCTTTTTCAATATTTTAGTCCATGTGGTTTCTGATCAGTAAATAGTTTTTCCTAAAAATCACGAAATAACAATGCAAACAAAACATGCAATGATAATCGCTGAACGGTCTTATTCAATAACATAGATAATGATAAAAAATTTTATTTATGAATCCACCAAAAATTAATAATAAATCCATCTTGAATTAACCCTTTTGGTCACTGGAAAAATTCATATTCAAATTAATAAAAACACAGTCTGGTTAAAATATCTCAGTAGTATGTTCCTGTGTCTGGAACTGAGCAGACGAATCCATTCGCTATTTAGGCTTCTATTGTGGATACTCGTTTTGTTTCCTTGAAATTTCGAAACTGGAAACGAACAAATTTTTCCCATGAAACATAAAGATAAATCTACACTAATACTGGATTTTTTTATAAAGATTGTCCATCTACCTAGTAAACAATATATTTAAGTCCATATGTTTTCTGATCAGTCAAAATTTTTTTTTCCTTCTATACACCATTAACATTTAACTTTTCAATTGTGAATAGTTTTTCTTGAAACAAGAACAAAAGTGCCAAAAGTGCAAACATTTCATTCATTCAATTGTCTAGGTACTCTTTTTCTCTTTTCCATTCTATAAAATCTGACAAACTGTTAAAAACATCAGGTGAAAGCTTTGCTATTTTGAAGGTAAATTACAAAATTTTTCCAATTTTCTGAATTTTTAAAATCCACAAGAATGCATTTAGCTCACTTTCAATAATTTACTACAGTTCTGCTAATTTTATCCAATGCTCCAAACAGCGAAACAACTTTCAGGGATGTCCTGCGTCCATTTTGTATTAGTGGACATATTGTTTCTGTGGACAAATCTTTACGCCATTTAAAGCTAATTGACCAGCAACAGACGAGTTAATCAATGTCCATAACTGAAATAGAAATACAGATATTGTGGTAATTATTAAATATTTGCATAACTGTCTCTTGAGGTCCCAAAAAGGAAAATCTTTTTAAAGCTGAAAGGGGTGGGGCAATGGGAGGGTTTATTTTCAAAAATCTCTTCATCCAAATTAAAAATATTGGTTCTGATGGGAACAAACAAGACACTTTATTTCAGTTTGGTGCTACTGCCAAAAAATGAGGAGGCCAGATCCCACAAAAACATTCCAAACCTGCATTTCATATAGAATATTGTATCAAAATATTAAACTGATGAGTAACCTGACTGTCTTTCAACAGACAACAGAATACACACAGGAGATACCTCGCTCCCCCCATGTATTATCTGCCCTTGGAATGAGCTGAAATGAATTTCTTTCCTATTTGCATATCTACCCTACATATTGTGTCTAATGTTCAAGTAAAGTGTCATTGAAATCCATGTCTAAAGTTCATGTTAAGTTTTATTGAAATCCATTTAATGGTTTAGGGGAAGATCTGCTTACAAGGTATGTGGACAGACCGTCGGACAGACGGGGGGATTCTTATATTCCCCCAAAACTTTGTTTACAGGGTTAAAAATACTGAAAAAATAATAAACACTCAACAGGTTAATATAATTACTCCAGATGTTTCAATATTTTAAATGGTAATCACCGTATTATTAATTGTCCATTTTATATCCCTAAATCCATTCAAAAGAAAGTGCACATCCATTAACAATGGAGTTCACATATGGATATTTACATTATGATGTTTCTATTTTCAGGACAATTCAACATTTGCACTGTATTGTTGTAACTTTAAAATGGACACCAGATGGTACTCCAAAATAAATGGTTGCCTACGAATGGAAAAATAAAATCTATCAGTTTGTTTGTACTTTCATCTCTGAACATTCAATCTTTGCTAAAAATTCAAAAAATATGTCGGAATGTGAATTTTACATTTTTAGCAATTCATAAGGTCAACATAAAAAATATGTTCGTTTGTTGTTTCAGATTGAACCTTCAGAGTGTAAGGTTAGATTGTAGGAAAAATCTTTTATTTTATCAACAGTGATACAGGTTTTCAGAAAAATAGTTAACACATTCCAAAAATTTTAACAATACTGGCTGTCACCATAATATCTGGCTAAAACTAGAGGCTCCAAGGAGCCTGTAATCGCTCACCTGACTCAAAGTTGTTTTGGCAAAGTCCCAGAGGGTCCAATATTAAACTATGATTGGCCATGATGGCCCTAATGGATAGTGCCATGCAAAATCAAACATAAATTTTTAAGAGGGCCATCCAAAGTTTGGTTAAAACTGGCTTAGCATTTTCAAAGGAGTTGACAAAAATGTAAAATTCCAATAGGGTTCAATGTTAAACTATGTCGAGCCATGGTGGCCATATTGGATGGCGCCCACCAAATCCAAACATAACTTTTAAAGAGGACCATAAAATAAACATTCCACCTAAGTCTGGTTAAAATTGGCTTAGCAACTTCAGAGGAGTTGATGAAAATGTAAAATTACCATAGGGTCCAATGTTAAACTATGTTGCGCCATGGCGGCCATATTGGATGGTGTCTGGTAAAACCGAACATAACTTTTAAAGAGGACCATTCAATGAACATTCCACTAAAGTTTGGTTAAAATTGTCTTAGCAGTTTCAGAGGAGTTGATGAAAATGTAAAATTCCCATAGGGTCCAATGTTAAACTATGTCGAGCCATGGCGGCCATACTGGTTGGCACCCGGCAAAACCGAACACAATTTTTATAGAGGACCATCCAATAAAGATTCCACTTAAATTTGGTTAAAATTGGCTCAGCGGTTTCAGAGGAGTTGACAAAATGTAAAATTCCCATAGTGTCCAATGTTAAACTATGTGGAGCCATGGCAGCCATATAAGATGGTGCCCGGCAAAACCGAACACAATTTTTAAAGAGGACAATCAAATGAACATTCCACTTAAATTTGGTTACAATTGCTTCGGCAGTTTCCCATAGGCCAGGTGAGCTAAAACAATGCCATTTAATGCCATCAAAATGCTAGTTTACAAAATACTTTGTACATACAATTCTCTATCTTATACCAGAATCTTTTTCAGATATTTTCAGCATGGTGTTAATAGTACCAGCTTTGTAATAGAAGTAGCTCAGTAGATTTAATTGACTCCATCTTTCAAAAAACTAGCTTAAAATCTTGTGTTATGGAAATATGGATCACCTGAACATCGAAAAAAATCCACACCATATAAATGTTACTTTTAATGATTTCCAATCGAAATACCTTGAGGTGGTCCCCTCCTGTAGCCAGACTGCATTGGCATTGACCTTTGACCTTGGTTCATGACAGGAGCACCTTGAGAGCTATTGGGAACTGACATCATCTGTCCCTGTGACATCATTGGCTGATTCTGTGACATCATTGGCTGTTGCTGTGACATCATAGGTTGTTGCTGTGACATCATAGGTTGCTGCTGTGACATCATAGGCTGTTGCTGTGACATCATAGGCTGCTGCTGTGACATCATAGGCTGTTGCTGGGGCATCATAGGTTGGGATTGTGACATCATTGGTGTCTGTTGGTTCCCAAAATTCCCTTGTTGCATTCCATATGACTGATTATTCATGCCTGCCTGTGATTGACCTGAAATGATGTTTGCACATGTAGAATAAAATATAAATGTTTAGTGAAAACTAAAAAAACCAAACATGCTTATTTAATTTGGTTTACACAGTTGTTCAGTAAATAAAATGCAATAATTGTAGGGTGCAGGAATGGTTGAACAGTTGCACTGAGAGTTTATGTACTGTGTGTCTGGTTATAAAAGTTTATTGATCAATTGCCTTTGTGAACAAGATAGTACTCTGCAGAAACGGGATAGTACCCTGGCCCCACCATAGATAATGTACTTCTTATGGCTCTTTTTGCAGTACACACAAAGAGTTTTGTTTTAAAACACTCCAGACTGACCTTAAACATTCTGGTGAAATTGCTAGAAATTTTGAGAAAGTCAAAGAATTTTCACCAGCTTTGGAGTTTTATAAAGACAAATAGTTTTGTATGAAAAAAACTCTAGCTTTACTCCAATGATTGCTGGCAGAAGTTGGAGTAATTTCACCAGCCTTGATGTTTTTCTTACCACACTCTGTGTGTACTTAAACTGAGGGATGGACTCTAAGGCTACCAATGAAAACTGTGAGTAAAACCCACCAAGGGTTTCCTTTGCTACCAACATATTTGTATGCTGACTAAAGTCATTTTGTCTAATGTAGACTCACACACACACCAAAAATCAAAAAAAACTACAGGCTTATAATGATGATAATGGCTTACTTGACATTGGGCCATATAGAAAAAAAACATTAAATGACCAATGGTGGCAATCAATGCTGTTAATATAGAATCTTACATTGTAAGCTGTTGTTCATAATATTTCTACAGTCGAGATAGTTAAACCTTAAAATTTCAAAGTTTACCGAGATTTTGTTTCTTCAATTTTTTAAGCATCAAAATATTGTTAAAAAACTATCATAGGCAGGATCCTGCACCATCTTTTATCATAACCTTGTTACAAGGGACGTAACTCGTGTACAAAACAAACAAACATGCCACTTCTTTTTACGGCATTTTCATATGTATTAGCCAAAAAATAAAGTAATTCCTACCTAACTGATAGAGTCTTTGGAATGCTAAGTCCAACAGGGTAAGAAATAAGATCGCCACAAGTGTTTCAATTTGTGAAGCCAAGCACAAGGGGTCTGAAAATCAGCCAATCATCAGCTGAGAAATAACAACCCTCTAGAGGATTAGAATAACATTTCCAACACTGGTCGAGGAGTGTGAAAATACAAAAAAAAATTAGAGAAAAGTTTATAAAGAATCTCCTAAAGATGTTTTCAAACATTATTACATCTGGCCAAGTGGTTTCAGGGAATTTTATTATTAATCAGAAACAAGCGTCATAAGCATGATCAGTGGCAGCCATGTTTTTTTGTCTGAGATAAAAATAAGGAATCTTAAAAAAGGACCATGCTAAACAGATGCATCATCTCAAATTTTGTTTGATTTAGCCAAGCAGATTCTGAGGAGAAGATATATCTATGTGACAGCCTATCAGAATCAAGAAACATTCATGACTGCCATATTTTTATCAGAACAAATTGAGGAAACTTCATATACAAGTCCCTGCATAAGTGTTTTCTTTCAAATATTGTTCCATTTGCCCAAGCAGTTTCAATGGAGGAGACTTTTTAAGAATTGCCCTTGGCAGTCATGTTTCTAGACCAATGGGGACAAAACATGATGTAAGTGTAATAGTTTTCTGCAATGGACATCAAGCGATGAAAAACAAGAGATATGCGGAGACCGCATTAAAGCCGGATTTTTCAATGTTACAAGACATACCTCATTCAAGGGGAGAGAATTTCAACAATACGCGCAACAGAGTTATAATTCTAGCGTTGTGCAGTACCTTACATATATATCTATTAATGTTCCAAATATCAATCAATTCCATTCAAAAACATCTGAGTTA
>JAULBM010165955.1:0-17928 GCA_032357055.1 Geukensia granosissima | reverse complement strand
GACACAGTGCAGGCGATGGAAGCCAGAGATGTCACAGCAGCGTGAGTTCGAATCCCACTGAGGGAAGGACAAAAATTAGCAGGTAAAAAATTCATCTCTAACACTGTTAGGTTAAATTTCAGGTATTTATTTGATTTCATAAAATGAATCCCATAAATATCTGCCACATCCACTAGACTTCACTTTGAATTTATCTTTCAAAGTCATATGAATATGTACAACATTCTAAAGTTCCCATTTATCATCAAACAGACAAATCAGCAATAACGCAAAACCTCTCAATAATAACGACAATGGAAGATTATTAACATGAAACATTAAATCATCTCATAATACACAAACTATAAAAACCTATATCACTATGGTGAACCGTTAAAAACCATAACACTATGATGAGCCGTTAAAAACCATAACACTATGGTGAGCCGTTAAAAACCATATCACTATGGTGAGCCGTTAAAAACCATATCACTATGGTGAGCCGTTAAAAACCATAACACTATGATGAGCCGTTAAAAACCATAACACTATGGTGAGCCGTTAAAAACATCATAAAATCACGACTATATTACAGGAAAAAGGATCCAAAAATTAATGATTACCATTCCTCACACTACAGAATAAAATTGGACACTAAGAAAATTCTATAAAATACAAGCGAAGTTAACAACTATAAAAGCATACAACACCTGCAACATCAGGGGTCATTCTGGCAGAAACCATCTCAAAATAGGAGAAAGATATGAATTTATTGACTCTAAAAATCTATGGTCACCATCATGAATTAATTAATTCATATGCTATCAGCGTATCACAACTAGTAATGGACCTTTTACCGGTAAGACAACAAAAAGTTGACTTGTCGGATTTATGTTAACCCGGATTAAAAGGATTCCTTGACGGGTGATGCGCGCAAGACAGGGGATGCTTACCTATCGGGGGAACCTGATATCACTACTGTTTTGTAAAGGAGTTGGTAGAGGGTAAGAGTTAGGGTTGTTCCGTTTGTTTTCGTTCAGTGTCTTTGGTTCAAATTTGTCTTGTCTCTTTGAACTAGCACTTTTGATCTCTCACATGGGTATTCTACAATGTACTCACACACTATTAAAAAACTGCTGGTGTATTATTACTTTATCATTAACATCTCAGCAGGAGTGCTTTTTGAAAAAACCCAGCTAGATTCAATGCAGATTATTCAAACCAATAAACTGTTAACCGAAGACAATCAATTAAAAGCAGGATTGCAAACAAACCTTACTGTAACGACTGAATTTAGATCAAAAGTACAATTTTGATGTAGTTTAATTCAGATATTTGTAACAAATGGAAATATCGGGAACAATTTCGAACAAATATCCGGTAAACACTATGTTATTGAAATTTAAGTAAGAAGTAAGTGAACGGCCCAAAAATTGTGACCTAGATGATCAATTCTTGATTGAGGTGCGAGTTTTCACTTCATTTGAAGGCCTCATTGTGACTTTGGGATAAAGAACAGCAATCAAACCGCTCTTCCTTTCCTTTGAATTTACTTGTTAATATGAGATTTTTGTGTCATTTAAATTTAAACCATATCCCCTCTTTCTATTGAAAAGGTTATAAAAAGGAATTCGAAGGGGCAGGCAGAAATCGTTAAGTCGGAAGATAGACAAAACCATGGCCAACAAAATGAAACGAAAGACACACAGAAAACACAACACTACACTGAAAACTCAAGCTGGAGTAACACGAACCCTACAAAAACCAGGGTGAGTTCAGTTGCTCCGGAAGTGTAAGCAACTCCTGCTCCACTAGTGGCACCAGTCGTTACTCAGTAGTCGAAGCCGGTGTATAGTCACGATCGATGTTAGTCATAACCGGTATAGGAACGGATTTGTATTCATGACAGTCGGAAGATATTCATTGTCATATGTGAAATGGATATTTCGTACCGGTCAACAAAATCATGATGGCGACCGTAAAACTTCCGGAGTGATGACTCTAAACTTTTACCTGAGAAACCCTTGGCTCAGTAGCTTTATAGTCAGTGCAACCCTCTATCAATAAAATCCTGATAGGAAGCACAAGCCCTGGAGTAGAGTATCAATTGAGAGATATACACTCCGTATCTAGGTGCGTCTGGAATGTTCGCTAGACATGAAGTTATAGTGTTTAGTGAACATTGCAAAAAAAGTCTACAAAAATTGCTTATAAATCTCTTTCCAAGAACTATCTGGTTTAAAGATATGTAAGCTTACTTGTCACATGAAATGGGGGGAGGTTGATTCTGAAGTAAGCAATCAATTATTCGATATAAACTTTTGTATTTGACCGTGTTTGTCAACATCACAACAGACTATACTAAGAGAACTTAGATAAGTGAATATATCCTTTAATTGAAAACTTAACAAGAATAGGGAGGAATTGTCTACCCAATTTGTGATGGCTATTTCCCACTGGTGCTCTGTTAATTAAATATCAGTCTGACATCAAACAGAACCAGCAAAAACATGGAAACTATTTTATTTCTGCCATTTTCTTGAATTATCAGTTTATCTGTATCATGTATCTGTTAATAAACTTTGCAATCCAATAGCTAAAGATGATTTCTAAAATGTGGGGAAATGTTCTCTGTAATTGAAGATTTTTGATCAATTTCTATTGAATTTCTATTGATACAATTTTCATTTATAGAACAAAGTTGGTGTTGGGTATTGAATTTCTGCAGTAAACATGCAGGTTCTTTCAATTACATGCATGTTTTCAGATGATGTGCATGATTATATTACGTTCAACACTGAAATATCATATGTTGCACTAAGTTAGTGCAAAAAAGTTCAGGGTATTTTTTTTAGTATTTCAGTAAAAGTAAATTTTTGATTATGCACAATTTTATTACATTTGAATTTCAAATTTTACAAAAGGAAAAACAACACCTGCAAATTTAAATAAACAGGTATCAGGTTTATCAATAATTGATTTATTAGGAAGAATGTGGGAAAGGTCATCGGAATATTTTCTAACTAGATTTTTCCTCTTAGCAATGTACCTCAAAGTTCAGTAGGTTGATTACCCAATGGACCGATTTAAGCTGTCCAGTTGAAGAAATATTTGAATAATAAAACCAATATTGAAAACTATGAATTCCAAGATGATCCAAAAGGCAGACAGAAATTGTCAAGTTACAGGACTTTCCATGGTATATGAGCTATTTGGATCGGATCGATGCAAGTTTACTACCTAGCGCAAAACTAGGGGGAGGAACTGAGGAAGGTTGATGAGTCGTTCCTTATGAAAATTGAACACTGCTTCAATAAGATTTCCATTTTGTTGGTAGCTGTAAGACAATCAACACTTCTAACTTGCTTGAAATTCTTTAGAAAGAATCTTTTCCTTGTAATTAAGAATAGGGTGAGAAGACAAAGTGTTAATATGGAAAAAAAATCTAGTGCTTTTCAGATTTTGTCAAGAATCTGGAACTAATTGGTTCTAATTGACTGTAACATTAGTGATATGGCAACAACAGAAGTGCATGGCATATCACATTTAATGGTCACTTACATGGAGGTGCCCCTAATAGTGGCTAATCCTCCATAAAATCTAAAAATCAACTACATTAAATATTAAAATTTGGCAGCTGCTTTTTGGCATTAAGTTCTATCTCTCTTCTGGTGGTTTTTAAAAATATTTTTATGTAAAGAAATTATCAGATGATATTTTAATGGGAAAGTCTTCAAATACACTTTAATGGAATTTTTTTTGAAAAATACCCATCATTTATTAAATGTAGACAATAATGTTGATTAGAAACCATTAATATATCATCAAAAGAAGTTTATTTGATTTTTTACTCAATCAGTTCTTATCATATCAGAATCTGCCTGTTTATTTTGGGTGTATTATCTGCTAAAATTATTTTCTGAGGATCTTATCTCCCTCTTCCTCAGCAAGGGATGCTGGTTTACAGCATCAGTCTTTATCTGGCTGATAACTTATCAAATGTTCAAGTTTACTTAAAATTGGGGCTTTTCTGAGGGGAAACTTATTTTTTTTATAACTTATCAAAAGTGCAAGTTTACTTACAATTGGGGCTTTTCTGAGAGGAAACTTTTTTTCTAAGGAAAGTTTCTGCCGGAAACTAACCGCACAAAGTTGTATTCTTTGAAAACTTGTTTTTCCCACAGACAATTTCTGAAGGGAACGTAATACAAAAGAACCAACTGGAATAATGATTCAAGATATCTATGTTGTTGTCCCATTTAAGTTTTGACTGCATTTTGGCAGACTTATTTTTTCTTTATTTTAAATCTGATTAAAATTTGTCAAACCCTTTTTGGCTTCTGAAAATGCAGTTCCAGAAAATTCAGTTTCAGAATATTGGAATTTTTTATGACTTGTTTAAAATCCTCTGGTGGGAATTTTTTGTGTAAAGTACACATAACACTCCGTCACTAAAAATACCAAACATTATTGTGTTTACATACTCATTTTGTTTTCTTTACCAAAAACTTACTAGTAAAAACAAACATGCAAGATGCACCTAAAAATAAGATATATAGTCTTTGAAGTGAAGATTTGTCTGAATGTGTATAATGCAGCAAGAATTTTAATAAGGTTTGTATGTGATAAGGGCTTTTTATGCTTTTGGTAAAAAATAAGAAAATTTATTGTTGCCTTTAATAATTTATCAATAGTTCCCATTGCCAAAAAAAGTTGTTGTCAGGAAACTGTTAGGAACTTCAGATTGATTTTCCACTGAGATGGTAAAATTTGATAGGATTTCAAATTTTTGCTAGTTATGCTACAGTTGAAAACTATCAACATTTTTATCATCAGATGAACAGACCAGACAAGCAGATATCATATTAATGGCCTACTCAAGTTCATCTGATTTTTGAATTTGATAAGAAAAATTAGAACATGTTTCTGGGTGCATTTGATTGGATCCTTGCTGTGCACATTTAATATTTAACAAGGTAGTATCAGATTTACTGCTCAAATGTATGTGTTTCTGTCAGCCACATGGTGTTTAAGTTAGGATAGCACACCAAGCCTATGGATATCTTTTTGTGTCTTTAGATAGTACCAAAATAGATGACCTTTGACATGGTCAGGTTATTTTGATTTCAATTATATTTTCTGTTTTGGGGCTTCATTTGTAGGTGAACTCAGTTTGATATTGAAACTTGCCATTATTTAACTAAAATTCATTTGTCTCTTTCATTGAATTTTGCAAAACAGTAGCAAGTGGACATCTGCCTTTTATGATTTACAAACAAACACTAAAGATGGAAGAAAAGGACACATAAACTGAGAGGGCCAGGTGGTTTGGTTATCGAATACTTCATGATCAGTTGTTGAATTTCCAAAATCCAATCAAAATGAAATGTAAATATTGTTTGGGAAACTTTAAAAGTTTTGTTTAAATTACAACCCTTAACTCCCAGATTTTCAAATTTGCATATGCATAAAATTTCTTTGGTTTTTATTGCTATAATACATTGAATTTTTATGTATTTAGTAACTATAACATAGAACTTATTAAATTTTATGAATTCTACACCACTTCTGCAACAAAAGATTGAAGAAGTGCACCATGACTTTATTATATTCAATATTTATGATATTTTGTTTATGGCATTTGAATTGGGCGTTTGAATTTTAATTAAAGAATTGTACCTAAGATAAATCTGTATATGATTAAAGAATGAATTGTCACCTCTATGTTGATGTCAAAAACATTTATGATCCTCCAAGGGATGTCTGTTTCAGCATGAGTTTCTTTGTAATTCAATTTCTATTTTCTCCCAACCTGACAATGTCTGATATTATACTTGTTAATTTTATGTAAGTTTCCATCAATCTTATTGTGTCTTTCCAGATGCCTTATGGCATTTGACATTTGATAAAGGAAGTTCTTGAATATCTTATGTATTATATCAGGATCATTTTCAAGATCTGACAGTTTTTTCGCAGCAGATCAAAAAGTATTTGGTATATTCACTTTAAGGTTATGTCCAATTGACAGTGCAACAACAGTAGATTTCATTATAAACTGATTAAAGAGTCTAGAATTGTAATGAATTGGTAACTTCCTGTTTTGTGCCGATGTCAGCCTGCAGCGAATTATTTTCATTAAGTCTCTTTCTGGATATCAAAACATTGCTTCTTATTGACAATAGTTCCATATTTTTCATCATGATTTGAAAGCATTTGTTTCTAGAAAGAATAAAGGTCAAGCATTGTTATATTAAAAAGTTTGGTATTTAGCTGTAGTTGAACAACTATTGGTATTAAGAAAGCATCAAGAATAGGGTAAATTTTCAAATTTCTAAGTGAGGAATATAGAAATCTCCAAGTAAGCCACTTCATTGTTTGTCATCCTTTCAAATGAGGTCCAATCTTTTGAGTTAGAAGTGATCTTTTTTGCATGTAAATGACTGGAGTCTATAACAGACAAACAAATATGGCTGAAACAATCCATTTCATATTCTCTTGCCAATTTGTTTGTATGTTGATATTTCAAAGATTTGTTGTATTGCTGCCTTAAATGTATAAAGACTATGTTATCAGTCCTTGTATTTTGTAAGGAAACAATCCCTTGGGCCAGAGAATTCTCTTAGATAAATAAAGACAGCATTTGCACAAGGTGTCTATGTTATTATCATCAGCATTCCTACATTTTCTCCTTCACATATTGATTTCTGTCCACAAGTTAAAGTCTACAGAATTACTTAGATCACATTTGATAAGCTTGTAATTTTTTACTTGGGAATTGCAGATTGGAATGTAAGCAAAGAAAGATAACTCTAGCTTTAAAGTATGTGAATGTCACCAAAAGTTGGTTGTTTTTGTTTGTTGTTTGTTTTCTTGAGAAGATGGTTGTTATGTTACAAGTAGAAAAATAAATATTATGGAAATGGTTGTATTAGTTACAGAAGATTTGAAATTTCTTAAACAATTTTTATTGACTCATGTTTTGAGAAACAATATTCCTTTTTGATACCATAACATATAGGGTGGCTGATTGTCAAATCAGATGTAGCGAAAAGTTTTAAAAATGACAGTGTTTGATACCCTAACATATAACGTGGATGATTGACAAATCAGATGTAAAGAAAAGTGTTAAATATGACATTCCTATTTAAAGTGTTCCAACTATAGGAGGAATTAGTATTCAAGGATGCATGTCCAATAAAGGAAGATAATATACATTTTTGTTTGAATTTTTCAGGAAAGTTGATTAGCTGAAGGATGATTGGCAGAAATAACTGGTATATCTCATCTCTGTAGCTAGAGACATTAGCTGTACCTTAGCCAATCGTCTAGCACACCGCTAGCTTTACGTTTAGTATTCTTTTAGTCCATGTTTCCTTGACAATGCCATTTCGAATTCTGCCCAATATTATGGCTAAGTTTAAGGAAACTCGGACTAACATTTCAGTAATGGTTCATGAGCAATATATTTAATTAGCATAAGTAGGAAATTCTTTATTTTTTGCAGACATTTACTATTTGTAGAATTAAATCTGTGTCAGCAGTTACTAGTGAAAAAATGGTGGAAGGAAAACATGCACAAAATTTATTTGGATTCCAATTGACCATTTCTTGTAAAATTCGTAGACTAGATTTTTTTTTTTTTAGAAAAAAATAACACATTTGAAGAAAATATACCTTGAAATAGTTGATTGGAAAACATAAACTGCATGAATATATTTAAAAAACTGTCACTTCTGGATAGAAATAGATTTTCTTTTATGGAATTGTTTCCCCTTTTGACACTCTTCTGACAACCTGTCACATGGAATTGTAATGTAATTGTAGAAGAAGTATGTCAGCAATACTAGATGTTGTATATTTTGCATGGCTGTACCAAAATTTGAACACCAACTGGTCGTAGGTTTTTGTTTTGCATGCGGGAATAATAATAATCATTTTAAAATTCAAAGATCAAAAAGAAACAATCATTTTAAAAACATTCATTGTTGAGTCTTTCCATTATAAGTTCTATAATTAGGTTTCCATTATATTCACTTTTTTTGCTTTCTTCTGAATTAACATTTATTAAATATGTTTTTTCATAAAATAAACTTCTTAGAATTTCTTTCTGTAATTATTGAAGTAATTAAATTAACATTAAATTACCATGTGCATCTAAGACTAATTTATTTCTTTTTCATAGATTCTATTTTTACCATTTTTTGTGTGTGTCCTTTAGCCATTTATCCAAGTGGACAATAAAATTATCATTTATTAGATTTAAATTATCATTTATTAGAAAGATTTCCCTTTTTTCAATGATTTTGAAGCTGGTTTAGTTGACAAATGACTTTTGAAAAGTAAATTGTTTGGGAATAAAAAAACGAAGGTTTGGAAAAAGAGAGGGACTCAAAGAGCAAATCTACTTTGTCCTAAAATGCTCATGTTTTATTTTATACACTTTGAGTAGACTGTTAGGTTCTTAATAAATTAAAAGTAGTACTTTTAGTAACAAAACTTGTCCAGTAAATCATAATAAAGTTTAAGTATACTCATGAATTTATTAAGTTCACAGATCTTTATGGTTTTTGTCGAACAAGTGTGTAAAATTTATGAACTGATTGTTAAAATTAGTCCTTAGTGTGAAGTTTTTACCCTAAAATTCTGAAAACTTTGCAGAGAGTAATCAGTCTCATTAATTTTGATGCAATATAAGTAAGGTTTTTATGGAAACAATTGTAGTGTATGTAGACATAAAATGGCCATTTTGTGAAGAATTCAATGCGAGCAACTTGTCCAATCTTGCTGAAATGAACATTGTTTGGCTAGATCAATAATGTTTGTTTCGTACTTTATCATTATTACTTGTAGATTTTGTTGAATAAATAACGAAAGTCGAACATAAAGACTTAAAAGAAATCTATGTACAAAAGAAGGATCGACTTGCTTGTTTTCTTGAGCCAAAATAAATATTTACAAAATTGTATGAATTTGTATAGGTACATTGTTGCAAACAGTAGTGGTAGCGATAAAATTAAGAATAGCTCTTGATTTTAACATTTTAATATGTAGGACAGTAAGTCAAATTCTATTGTTATCATAAAGCTTCGAATATTTCAATAACAATATATTGAATTTTTAAAAGAATTTATGAAAAAAAAAATTACACCAATATATATTTTAACGTTGACTTTGTAGCACCAAGTTTTCTCGAATATCGTTTTATAATTAACTTTACAAACGAAATAATGATGCCAAAGTATGAAATCAGGAGATAGAGTTATTTAAAAAAAAATCTTTTTTATTGCTCGACAAATGAATTAATAATTATATGTCTCAGAAAATTTTTCCTTTTGTAATTCTGCAGTTTACTTTTTTCCTTGATCGGGGTTTCTTGCAAAATACAAAGTTATTTGATTTTTTAAACAAAGACACAAAATTATAACTGCAAGAAGAAGTATTGATGAAACATAATGGATTGCTCATTAATAAAAATCAAGTTATCAGGATTGAAGTTATCTCCAGTGGGATCACTCGAAGTTGGAACTTTCATCTCATAGGAAATGAGATTCAAAATTGATCAATTTTATTGTATATTTCAAATCTTCAACATTGGAAATTTATATTTGGATTTCAAGGGTTGAAGTTGTGTTTTACTAAGCTTGCAATGTTTACAAATATTTTTGTTTTGCAATAAAAATCACCAAGTCTCACCCATTAGCCTTTCAATAAAGGCTCACAATATGAAAGAGAATTTTTTTTAGTTCATTACTGGTACTCCTTCCCCTCCCCCTCCCTCCCCATCCCCCTAAAAAACCTCACAAACCACAAATTGCATATCTTAAGTTGTCAGTGGAATAATTAAAAGCATTCAATCATCCTAAAACAACAGCAGACCTTTCACTCATTTTATCTGTTTATCTGTGATATTTATGATGTCAATATTAAATGTTTATATTTTTCTTTTGCAGGATTTGGGTTTGTTACCTTTGAAGATGAAGATGTTGTCGACAAAGTCTGTGAAATTCATTTCCATGAAATTAACAAGAAAATGGTAAATAATAAACTTTTTTTCCTTTTATTTGTCTGGTTGATACTTTATTGGTATAAGGGAGGCAACTCTGGTTGAAAAAACAAAAATCAATGGAATGTTTAAAACTTCTTGGTTAATTTGGATTGATTGATTGATTGATTGAATGTTGCTTAAGGTTCAACAAATAATATTCCATGAATATTCACGACAAGAGCATATAAATGAATGATGACGAATGAAACTTTTGTACTAGACCAATATGCTGTGCTGGAATTTTAACTTTGCTTGCTCTAAAAACAAGTCACAAGGAAGACATGCCATTCATCTGACTCTGGGCCTAACAGGCTTTTCTTTTACTCCTAAATGCTTTGTGCTTAGTGTAGAAGGAGCAAATACCAATTTTGATGTCTTTGTTTTGACCCAGACCTTCTGCACTAGAGGTGAACAACTATTACACCACTGTGGCAGTCTTGTAAACATGAAAAAAGTTACAGTGGCAAGGAAGGTGATAGAGAGACCATAATTAATGAATTTGAGAATTTTATTTTATAAAAAGTGTTCAGGGATATGTTGTGATAAATTAAAATTTTTTGTTGCAGGTTGAATGCAAAAAAGCACAGCCAAAGGAAGTTATGGTACCAACGAATTTAGCAGCTCGAGGTCGGGGAATCGCTCGTGGTATGTTCAGTAAATGACACCTATTCAGTAGAATGAATTGGGTGTTATGTAGAATTAATACTGTCAACATTTTGAGTGGTAAATTTTTATCTACAAAAGTTGCATACTTGGGGAAAATTTGGGTAAATTGTTAATTAATTTTTATATGGAGAAAAACTTATTTATTTTCTCAGAAAAAAAATTACCACTCTTAGTAGAGATTATATTATTTTTGTCTTACCTTCAAGTATTTTCCATAGCACTTTGTCCCTTTTCTAATTTATGCCAGAATTAATTTATGTATGTTGTCATCAAGACATCCATTTTCAGTCCGAACATATTTAAAAATATTGCATGGGAGTTCTAAACGATCTAAACATTTTGGAAAACATATTCTGAAGGAAATTTTTTTTAAATGTACCAAATTCAGGAGTACAATTAAGAACAAAACTATTTACAAAAAGTGCATGCCCTAGCGGTGATGGCAATTAGTTGGGTTACTAGCATAGATGTTAAAAAGAGGTTATTCTGATGTAGGCAGGGAATGTGAATGAAATGTACTGGTACCCTTTTCGTGTATTTTCACAGAATTTGTGCTGCCACCCTGCTTCTCCAATGTGACACTACTTTCATACCACTGTTTCAGAATCTGAAATTTAAGCATCTTTGATGCTTAGGTGTAATTTAATTGACAGCACTTTTAAATGTGTGCTATGTTATATATCAGTGAAAATTTTAGAAAAATGAAAAGAAAAACTTGATATTTTTATTTACTTATAAAATTTGGATATCACTTTGGTATTAATGGTTGAAGAAAGTGTATATCCAAATAAGATAGACCTAAATGTAGCTTTGAATGTTACAATCACACCATAAGTGTCAAAATATCGTGTTCAGATTTTGAAAATAACAGTAAAATGGTGGTATTATACTAGTAGATTATTTGTATACGGAAACTTATGTGTGATGTTTTTTTACATGTAACTTCATGTACTCAACAATAATTGTGTTATTTTTAGTATTTTTGAATTATTTTAAAAATTGGCATTTGATACATATTTTTGGTTGTGTTTTTTTTTAGCTAAAACTATATTTCATTTATTAAGCTTTTGATTAACATGCTCTATATAGGGTGCATTTTAATAAAACAGTACATTTTTATCAAGCTTGAATGTCTAATAATGTTTTTTTTTTATAAAGGCACTGATATTCTTGGGTACATAAGTTTACAATTTTCAATGGCAGATCTGCAAGTTTTTGCAATTTTTCTGAATTTTGGTCTATTCTTACCAAAAGATTTGGTGTTCTGTAGTTTGAATATTTGGAAAAAAATATTGGTTTAAAGACCTGCAAAATTTCTGGTCATAGATTTTTCTCATGTCAGCATTGAATTTACATAAATATTTCATATGAAGTTGCCTTAATTGGACTCATTTCACATGAAATTTCAAGTAAGATTTCATTTTAAAGATTCAAAACTTTGTTTATTAACAGAGTCTTATATTTTAAACCACAGTGCTTGTTGCTGCACTAAAAACAATCTTATTTTTTTACAATCCAGGGAGTCACATAAATTGTATTTGTGACTTGGGATCTACCCGTCTGAAATTCGCCACTGTTTAGGTCTGCCATTCAAAACAGTTATTTTGATGGAATAAATGTTAGAGTATTGTAAAATAAGTAATTTTTGTGAGTGCACAAAATATTATGAAAGGGTCTCAGTGTACGCAAATTTTGGTAGAGGCTTTTTTATGACATAGTTCATTTTTTATATGTTGTTTATAATGCACTAGTAGATTTTTTAAAATCACTGACTTAGAAATATTTTTAGATATCTATAAAAATTAAGATAAACAGTTTGTTCACTGGAAAAAATTGTTTATAAAAATCAGTTTACAAATTTTTTGTGCAAAAATAGTTTTCCAGCATAAATAGAAGTGAACAACTGTTTAAGATTTATTGTTTAACACTTTTTATTTTGGAAATTAACACTGAGGCTCTTAGTTATACAGATGTTTGCAGATGACTGTTAAGAAGATGCAAAGAACAAACACTTTGATGATTATGATAAGTAAAGTTCTTCTGTAAACACTTAAAGAAAATTTGATTATTTACAAAAAAATTCTAATGTCTATTTTTAATATTTCATTAGAATTTTTTCAGTCAAATATGAAAGTCATTTTGCAAGTTCTGTATTCGTGTGTGCTTCATTTTCTGGCGCCACTAAAACTTATCTCCCTTTTTTCTAATCCTTTCGTAGTGACAGAAGATGGCGAAATTGTTTGGGAAATACCAAGCGACATGGTCGTACCAGAGATGTGTAAGTCTTTCTCCCAGGTCATGTGACCATCTACAGAATAACGAGTGCAGTTTGGTTTGACCTAATTTCTGTTGCTGGTTGAAACTTAACCAGCATGCTATTTAGTATCAAAAAAGGTTTCGATAGATTTTTTATAAATGCAAATTTACTATTTCAATAAAAATTTCTGATTTTTTTTCTTGAAAATCTGTTTTTCCATTCACGCCATCTCTTCTTGAGCTTCCTTTGCTGTTAAACCTAGAGTTATTTTTGCATGCTTTCGTTTTAAATGGTTCCATATTATAGATTTAGAGGAATCATAGAAGTGTTAGATTTTAATTACAATCATCTAGAAGTTATGCATGACATTGCACAACATGTTGAATCTGTTGTTTAAATTATTTTCCAGGAAAATATTTCAAGACGTAATTGTTTGTTAGACATTTTAAAAGCAAATTCTCTCTCCTATTAAACAGAATATGTTTATTGCATGTGATGTCATTTCAAATTAAAGCATGTACTTTTCTAGTCAGGAGGTCCATTTATTCACAATTTAACATAAATGCATGATATTTTTCTTTAAATAGGACAAATGAAACATTTTTTTTCTTGCATTCCATTCAAAATTTAGCATGAAAAAGATGTTCTTATTTCAAGTTACTTATTGTTAGCTATATTTCGAACAGCAGTTGCTCTCTGCTGCTTTTCACTTACAAGCAACTTTGTAGTTTGAATTTTTCACATGCCATCTTAGTTTTCCTTGTAAGTAATGATTTTGACAATATTTCATATTTTTAAAATAATATAATTTAATATTTTTATAAGTAGAATTCTTATATAACCAATTAAAAGTGTCATGGTTTGCATTGAGCTTGGATTTATGCAGTAGGAAATACAAATTCTGTATATATCAAGTAAATAGAAAAAAAAATGGTAAAAATATTCTAAAATCATCAGGTCTCCAGACCCATAGCGATCGCTAAACTGTAAGGCAGGTTAAAATAATTCTCTGGTCTCGGTTCAATTTAAATTGAAAAGAATGTTCAGGATGGAGGTAGAATTATTGATATTTTTATTGCTTTATAAAGTATTAATATTGATCAAATAAGGATATTTCTTTTGCTTATTGTAGCCTCTGTGAAAGTTATATTTGGGCCCTGGAAAGAGCTCAGAGAGCTTTAGAACTTTAAAATTATATTTTTAATGTCCTTGATATGTAAAGGTCTTGACAATTTATGTTTATCTTATTAAGTGTTCTTTTCATAACTTATTCTGAATGCTAAAATTAATTTTTTATTGACTCAGGTCTGATATCCTACAGATTAACTCGAAGCTTGGTGCAGACTAATTGGAAGTGTTTATCGGAACTTTAAATTTTGAATCATTTATGTTTTGACAGGTCTCCTACCAGGAACCATCCCAGCCATGTATTCACCGTATGGACGTGGTTTCCCTACATTAGCCCCAGCTGGTTACTATTATCCTCCAGGTATGGAAATATTAGAATTAGGGCAATGGTATCCATTCTAAATCCATCGGTTGTTTTCAGTGAGACCAGAGATGTTCCAAAGGGATGGAGAACAAGACTTTCTTTGTTATGAATCTTACTGACCAGGATTATTTGCATATTGAACAGCAATAAATGAAGACTAGACAGGAGAAATATTTATTGAACATGTACAATTGAACAGCATTTTGGACATACAAATGTCTCATATTTGTAAATTGTTGTTGTTTTGATAAAACCCCCGAAGTTAGTCTCAATCATCCAGATGTTTTAATGGTTCAAAGAGACTGGGTGGGGTTAATTTGAATATGATTTAAATAAAAACCTAGAATCTGTCCTACATGTTCCACTTTGTTTATACAAATTATATTGATACAGATTTTTTTAGTGAAGAAGAAAATGTTTAAGGGTGTCACCCCAAAAAAATTTCACAAAATGTTGGCACTGTATGATTGAGACTATCCTTATTCCTAGTATTCCAATGGTAATGAAATCCAGTCATATATTGCTCCGGTTTGATGAAGATCTGTGGACATTTCATTCTACTTTGTTTTAGTTCTTGTTTTGATGATTTTTTTAAGATTATTTGGATTTGTCCTAATTATATAAAAATAGGAGATGTGGCATGATGCATAAACTTCTGCAGACACATCCATTAAAATTAGAAAGTGAAACTAACAAGTGCTGCTTCATTAAAAGCCGTGTTCCAGCCTCAGAAGGCATTCTTGTCTTATAACGACCTAAATTTTCATGATCCATATTTAAGGAAGATTTACATTGGCCTCTATAAATACCCTACTACATGCCTTTAATAAATCTCTTCTACCGGAACAAATTCTTGAACATCCTAAGGTCTTCATCTGTTAGAATGAGTCAATATAAGATATGATTTTGAAAGATGGTGAATACTTCAGCATTTAATTTATTATTAATTTTCTTGCCACTTTTTAAGGAAAATAAGATAAAGAGAACTTTACATTCGAAGTAAAATTCCTAATTGCTTGTTAATAAATGAAATGTGTAGTTATGTGAATTAAGTAGTGTTCAGATTGGCATGTTAAGGGTAACATTGGCGCTTAAAGAAATTTGAAAATTATTGTTATATTTTGAAAAAGTAAACAAAAAGATATCAATTTTAAAAAGGACGTGTAAGTTGATCAAATGCTATGAATTACTTGGAATTTAACTTGCCAAAATTTTGAAAGATTTGTATCATTAAAATTGTAAATACTGTTGATTAATTCATATCTTTTTTATTTAATAATATATATCTTAATTAAACATACATATGAATATATTGTCGTAATATATTTTGTCTATTTTATTAGCTTTAGTCCACATTTAATTTACGTTAATTTTAGGTTTGCAAGCATATACATGCATGTAGTCAAAAACTTTTTAGTTTATAGATAAAAGATTCAGGTGCTTTTTAGCAATAAATAACTTTGCAATATCTACAGAAAAAATATTTGGTTTAATTCACATTATAGATGGTAAAATGAGAAGCAATTAAATATTTATAGAAAGCAAAATTTTTATTTCAAAAATATTTTTAAAAAATTTAATTTATATACAAAACATGTGTCTACCTCATAAGAAACAATAATACGCATTTAACTAGCCTGAAATTACATTTTTTATTTTTAAAACTGTTATTTTATGTAAAACAGGTTAGCAAGGGAAGAAAACTGCTGTCTTTGTTTTCAAATTGAAAAAAAAGTCAAATTGTGCTAAAATTATTTTTCAGAATTTTAACCAAAATTTATCTTGATTTAAGAAAATTTTAGCAGGAATTTCCCCCAAAATTTTAGGACTTTATTTAGGCATTTTGAAAATATTGCATATTTAAAAAAAGGTTCCACTTCAGAAATGACAATTTTATCCACTTTTCAGTAGTCTTGAAATTTTTGCCTCTCTTGATAAAAGGTCACGATCTAGTGGTTCAAGTCTACAGACCCCATCCCATTTACCACAGTATAAAATTCACATTCTGCCAGCATTGATATTCTATCTGAACTGAATTCTTCAGTTGGCAATACTTTTGTAGTTAGGGCCCCGCATCGAGATGCGTGTGCCCTATAGTTTTCACCCTGTCTGTCTGTCCGTCTGTCCGTCCACAATTTTTTCTGTCAAAGATTTCTCAGCTTCTACTCAAGGGAATGATTTGATATTTGGTATGGAGCTTTATATGGATGAGTTGTACCGTGTAAGCGATTTTCAGATCTGCCGGACAACCACTTCCTGTTCAGCGGGGCCCTTGCTGACCCAGTCAGTTTTCTAGTTTTATAAATTTTGCAATAAATATGAAAATTGAACTTAAAAAATTGCATGGAACAATTATTTTAAACAGGATAAGAATGAAACTTTACAAATTTATAATTTTGTTAATCAGTGCCTTTCCTTCATTGGTTATTAAAATTAATAAATAAATATCAGGACAGCAACAGGTATACTCAGTATATGTGATATTATAATTGATGTTCAGTATTAAAAGATGGAAGATTTCATATCTTATTTTGGTTTTTATGTTGGTATATTAAATTAATGTGATATTTTATTATTATATTTATTTATATTAACAATATTACCAAGTTGTTAGGCATGTTTATTGTAAAATGCTTAGATTGGGATTTTTTGGAGTTTCTGTGTGGAAAAAATCAAAATGCATTTTAGTCCACTTTTATATATGTTGCCTTTTAACTTTACAAGTTTAAAAACCTCTTCAAGTTTTAAGTCATCTGCATTTTAAAAGGTCACATATATGCATTTCTTCAGAAAACAAAGAAAATAAACATGACATCTTGGTAATTTTGTTAAATTTAACGAACTGTTGATTTGAAAATATGCAATTTTTATCAATTTTGAATATTCATATCTAATTGTACATATTCTTGTTAACAGTTGTAACGTCCCTCCATTGTCAAAGGTGTTTTGTGTACTTTATCAAATTGTACAGTGTTTTGTTCATTATATATGTGAGAGTTTATAAATGTAATATGTATCTTCATACAGTCAACTCTCTTTTTAAGGCCACTTCCTTCTGAGGTCGTACTCATCTGAAAAAAAAAAAAAATGCAACTGAATAAAATGGTGACTTCACATTTCTTTGGTGAGGTTGGTGGCCTTTAAATTGAGGGACCACTGTACACAATTTACAACACTCCCCAAGTATAGATCCTAAAGATTTCTACATTGTTTTATTTATTTTTCTTTTTATTTACCAACTATCAACCATGTATTTCGTGTGCTTGTGTTTATTTGCCGTTTTATTTTGATTTTTTCTTGTCCGATGGCTAGGAGCTTGTATTTATGTAATTCACTGCTTAGCAGTTCAGTTATTTATTTTTATACGACCGCAAAAATTTGCGGTCGTATTATGTTATGGCGTTGTCGTCGGCGTCGGCGTCGGCGTCGGCGTCTTGTCTGTGGACACATAGGTTTCCGCAACTTATCTTTTGATGGGGTGAACCGATT